>JAZHPH010000242.1:44809-58742 GCA_037356405.1 Nasonia oneida | reverse complement strand
ATATATATATATATATATATATATATATAAATTTATTAAAATAATTAATTTTTTTTTTTTCAAATATATAATTAATTAATATTATATTAAAATTTTATATATATATATATACTAGTAACGACAAATTGAGTATACACATTTATTTTATAAAGTGCGGAAATAATAATTACATTTTTGATTAACTTTATCGATTTTTTAACCTTATACGCGGGTTTATAATAAAAAAAGCGGTATCCTATTTCATTCCTAGGTACATCAAGATATGTTTTCAATTTTTTAAAATGAATTTTACTGAATACTCGATCTAAGACTGAATTTGTCCCATTTTTTTGATTTTGAGACCACTGTGCGGCTTTCCCCTCTCATTCTGAGCGTATTAAAACACTCTCGTTTTCGCTCAAATCAACTTCTTTTATTTTTCTTCCACACCTCTCTCCTCTTCGAATTACAAAATCACGAACAAGCGGGAAACCACGACTAAGGGGCTTCCCACGCGAAAATTCATGGTGCCTCCTGTGAGGTGTGGACTCAGCGAGACCTCCAGCTAGATACATCGAGGAAGGCTAGTCAGCCAAGGACATAGGGTCATCGAGGATTCCCAGGTCATCACACAGACGTCACCCCGGGGCACCTCCCCAGCTGCCGCTTCAAGGTCAACGCATACTAAAGGTAAGTAGCGTTCAGTTGTTCTATTCAAATTACACGAGTGTGGGTTAGAACGCGTCCCGCTCTTTGTTTTGTTTCGCGCGCAAGCACACGAAATCGTGCACAGCGGCGAGTGGCGAGACACGTGACGCGTCGTAGAGTGACTTCTGAGAATTCGAGCGCGTAGGGACACGTGCTCAAGCGTTGTTCGACGTATAGATTTTCGGTTTCTTTTTTTTTTTTGCTTATTGTAGCGTGCGTCTTCACTGACCATTAAACAATATGGACGCTTTAGTGGAACAGTGGAACAACCAGACTGAACATCTCCGGGATTTATTATCTGATATTTCGCTTCTGATTAAATCCAAATCTGCTATTCTTCCCGAGTGTCAAGTGCGCATGGAGAAAATCATCACGCGCTATGACAACCTCTGCGAGTTATTTTATAAATTAGATGACGGCCACAAGGAAGCAGAAAGGGAGACGTTCCAGACATTGAAGAATTTCTATTTCAGGATAGCCGCGTACGTCCGAACCAACGAGGACAAGCAGAGCAAGGCTTCCGGTAATGAGACTATCGTTCCATTGGGGCATTCGACTCTTCTCGACATTTCTCGTTTTTCAGGGTTGCCGCCTATTGATTTACCGAAATTCGATGGTCGTCTGGATAATTGGAACGTTTTCAAAACGACTTTCAGGAACGAGATGCTGCGACTGAACGTCGATAACATCACTGCTTTCCACTATCTAAAGAAGTCATTAGTCGGGGCGGCGGCTAATTCGTTACACATTCTGACTCCAGGCGAGGATAGCTACGAGGAAACTTGGCGGCTTTTAGGTACGCAGTACGAGCATGTTCGGCTTATTGCTGCTTCTCACATCGACGCAATTCCCGCTTATCCCGTTCTGACCGAGGCTTCTCATCGATCGCTGAAGGACATGAAGACTTCAGTTCGGCAGCATTTGGCTGATTTGAAAATCCTCAATATCGTTCCTCTTGATTACGTCGTGATCTGTGCTCTCGAACGAGCTTTGCCGACCACTATCAAGGACAAATGGATCAAGAAGACGTCTATCGACACGATTCCCGATCTCGAGGCGTTTTTTAGGTGTTTGCAGGAAACTAGCCACTACCTGTATGTGCTTGCGATCCCACGAAGGCAAATGCGAAGCTCGCAATTGCAAGAAATACAATAAGAAGCACAATACGCTCTTGCACGAGGATCAGAAGGTAGATTCCTCAACCAAGAAGCCGTGACTAGGTGTAGGAGTCCTTAGTGCCGTGTCCAGGGCTCTCCAGTCTCAGCTCATGATGAGCGCTGTTGTTTTAGTTAGAGATGCCAATGGGGCATACATTGAGGCTCGCGCGCTCCTGGACACGTGTGCGAATGCGAATTTTATGACCGTGAATTTAGGCAACCGATTGCGTCTCCCTACTCGACCTTGCTCAATTCCCATCGGAACAATTAACGATCTGCGAACCACCACGAAACACTGCGTCGATGCCCAATTGAAAGCGTTACACTCGGATTTTAGCAAGCGTTTAACGTTCCTCACCGTTCCCAATATAACCAGCGTCACTCCTGAAGAACCGTTTCCTCGGGAATCGATTAAGCTACCCAAAAACATTAGGTTAGCCGATCCTCAATTCAATCTCCCTCGACAAGTCGACATTTTAATTGGTTCTGGAGCAACGTTGTCCATGCTCTCTATAGGTCAGGTTAACTTGTCTAGGAAAGGAAGTGAGTTATATCTTCAAAAGTCTCAGCTGGGGTGGGTGATCGTTGGCGGTATTGATACCGATAGGATTTCCACGGTATCACGTCATCTGTCTCAGTTGGAAAAGCAGCTGGTTCGATTTTGGTCTCTGGAGGAATGCTCCAGTCCAATTGAGCAGGCTGACGACAGGTTAGAATGCGAGAGATGGTATGACGACACCACTGTTCGACTATCTGACGGGCGTTATATGGTGAGATTGCCGTTTCGAAAGAAGGACCCGGAACTAGGGGACTCGAGGGCGCAAGCTCTCAAGCGGTTCCGGGGATTGAAACGGCGATGCAGCCGTTCACCCGGCATGATGGAAGAATTTAGTCGTGTTTTTCAGGAATATCTCGATTTAAATCACATGTCTGTGGTAGACGACGAAGATGACTCGGAATATTATCTTCCATTTTTGATAGTCGTAAAGATCTTGAGCCTTACTACTAAGTTTCGAGTCGTTTTCGACGCTTCCGCTAAGTCGTCATTAGGTGTTTCTCTGAACGATTTGCTATAGGTAGGGCCTACGATTCAGGATAAACTTTATGTTCATCTAGTAAGGTTTCGATCACATAGATATGTGCTAACCGCCGACATAGAAAAGATGTATCATCAGATACTTATCCATCCTGATGATCGCCGATATCAACGTATCTTCTGGTATCGTGACAGTAGACTACAGGTTTACGAGTTAAATACCGTCACGTTCGGTGTATCTTCTGCCCCCTATCTTGCGATTCGAACGATCCATAGGCTCGCGAACGACGAAAGCTCGCAGTATCCTCTAGCGGCCGAGATTCTTAGGAAAGACATGTATGTGGACGATCTTCAAACAGGCTCAGATTCTGTAGAAGATATCTTGAAGGTGCGTGATGAGATAATCACCGTCTTGAAGCGTGGTGGATTTAATATCCAGCAATGGACCTCTAATCACAACCACGTATTAGACAACTTAGATGAGAAGGTCCTGAGCCTGGCACCAGATGAAGACACAGACACGGTCTTGAAGACGTTAGGCGTTTCATGGGCTTCAAAACGCGACGAGTTGGCTATCGTAGTTAAACCCATAGATGTCCTCCCTAACGTAACTAAACGCATAATCTTGTCGGAAATTGCAAAGATTCTTGACCCGATAGGTTTAGTAGGTCCAGTATGTCTGCACGCGAAGTGGATCATGCAGGAATGTTGGAAGGAGAAAATTTCTTGGGACGAATCAGTTCCACAAAAGTTATTTACGCTTTGGATAGATTTCGCGAGTCAGTTGTCATCTCTCTCCAGCGTTTCTACGCCACGCCACGTAGTTTGCGTTGATCCCTCGCAAGTAGAAATTCACGGGTTCAGCGACGCGAGCAAGAAAGGCTATGGCGCTTGCCTTTACGCTAGGTCCACCGATAGAAACGGGAAGATCACAGTGCGATTGATCTGCTCGAAATCTAGAGTCGCCCCTTTGTAAGAGCGGACTATCCCTTGTTTAGAGTTGTGCGGTGCAGTAACTCTTGTAAGACTTCCCATAGAAACACTTCCAGCTTTAGAATTTTCAATTGACCGGATCGTTCTATGGTCCGATTCCACCATAGTCTTACACTCGTTACGTAAGTCCCCACAAGACGTCAAGTTGTTCGAAGCGAACCGCGTTCGCGAAATTCAGGAATTAGGAGAGCGCGCTAGTTGGCGATATGTCCCAACTCAATCCAACCCGGCTGACGCTTTATCCCGCGGACAACTCGTGGTTTACCGGGCCACTCTGGCTACGGCATACGGAGGCCTCATGGCCCGCGAACATCGTTGAATCGACTCCGGATATACCCGGTTTGAAAAAGGGAGTTTGTCTCCTGGTCGACAATACTAAGGATCGCATGTTCCTATCGCGCTTTTCAAAGCACCGCATGTTGCTTAACGTGGTAACGATATGCTTATGATGGCTTCCTTCGGGACGACCATTCCGAGGAAAACCCATCATGGTCGAAGAAAAACGAGACGCCAAAACGCGCGTGTTTCGAATCATTCAGCAGGACGCGTTGTCCGATTCAATTTCATGCTTAACGAAGGGTATTAAGGTGAAGGGGTCGCATATTGTGGCACTTAATCCGTGTTAGGCGCGAATGGAGTTGTACGCGTGGGAGGACGTTTGAAGAACGCAGACATCCCTATAGCCAGTAAGCACCCCATACTGCTACCTTCTAGCAATCACGTCACAGATTTGATTATCCGAGAAGCTCACGAGTCGAACTACCACTCCGGTGTTCAAAGCACTCTTTTCTATCTGCGACAACGTTTTTGGTTGGTCGATGCTAAAAATCAGGTTCGTTATGTCATCCGCAAATGTGTCACGTGTAGAAGACACAAACTCACTCTGCTTCACTGCAAGATGGCAGATCTCCCGACCGCTAGGGTCACCGAATCTCCCGCTCTTTCTCATGTAGGCGTAGATTTTTTCGGCCCCATTTCCATTAAAGAGAAAAAGCGGTATTATCGAACAACCCTTAAGGCGTACGGGTGCGTTTTTGTATGTATGGCTACAAAGGCAGTAACCATAGAAGTAACCAGCGACTTGACCACCGAAGGTTTTCTAGGCGCGTTCGCTCGATTCATAGGACGTAGAGGTATTCACCAGCACGTTTACTCTGACAACGGGACTAATTTCGTTGGGGCAAACAATCAGCTTAGGGAACTCTTCGCACTCATCAATTCCGAGGAGTTCAAGTCTAAAGTAAATGCCAAGGCTCTCTCTTTAGATATCCAGTGGCATTTTAATCCGCCCTTATCTCCACATTTCAGGGGTTTGTGGGAGGCCGCGGTAAAATCATTTAAGCGTCACTTTAAACGCGTAGTGGGTGGGCAGCTTCTTACTTTCGAGAGAGGTGCACACGGGGACCGACGGACTCGCCCGAGTCGCCACCGTTCGAACATCTCGAGGGATATTGAAGCGGAACATCACTCAGCTGTGCCCACTTCCCACGTCTTCAACGGAAGAAGCTGATTGAACACACATTCACACACATACACACAATCGCAGGCTACGCCTCCGAACGACATACTCTCGAACGACGATATGGTCGCATAACTCGCAACGGGGGGAGGATGTTCCGTCGAGACCTGAGGAGAAGAGTTCTGCCGTGAAAACGGCGTCGAGCGAACTCTGCGAGGTCGACGTAGAACCCGTGGCGCCATCTCCCGTGCTCGAGTTGAGTAAGCGACTTCACGACTTGCTGCGCTCACCGACAGAGCCGCCCTTGGCTCGCGACCGGTTCCGCGAACGTGGTTACGCGCGCGTCGAATCGTGCAAGTCGGTAGAATTGCGCTACCGACTTGAGTCAGTGGAACTCCGCCGCTGACACGAAGTGAAGACGCTCTTGTAGAGTCGATCAAGTTCACGACACACACACACAGTCCACACTTCTTTGTTCCGGAGCTTGTAATATTTTCGAGAGGGGTTTTATGCCGGACGGCTTTCCCCTCTCATTCTGAGCGTATTAAAACACTCTTGTTTTCGCTCAAATCGACTTCTTTTATTTTTCTCCCACGTATCTCTCCTCTTCGAATTACAAAAACACGAACAAGTGGGAATCCACGCCTAAGAGGCTTCCCGCGCGAAAATTCAATTTCTTTTTGCTGGGGTAGGAGTGTTTTCATTGGGTAGCGACCTTCTTGTCTGTGTTGTTATTGTTCTAGCCAGTCTTTTGAATTTGTTTTCTCTTATTAGTATGGTCTTTAAATCATTTGCTCGTATAGCCTCCATTACTGTGTCGTAGGTTATATTAATCTTTTTGCTTCCGGGGTCTGTTCTGTGTTTTTCGGTAAAAATACAACGTGGTTTCCCAACTTGTTCAAATTCTCGCACAACGGTCCAGACTGGCACCTGCATGTCGCAGAATATTGATATGCTTGTAGCTGCCGTGGTCATCTTGTTGCTTTCTGTAAATATCCATTTTTGTGTTTTAGGCGATGTATTGTTGAAGCTTGGTTCATATACAGGGGTGTGTTAATAATCGCATTCTGCTTCATTTTGAATTGCGTTTCTATTATGAGCGATTTGGATTTATTTGATTTATTGCTTTTTGTTTTAGAGGTACTAGGGGTCTCTGTTAGGTTTGTTTCGATTACGGCGTTATCGCAATTGGGTTCTTTGATTGGAGGTATTTTAAATGTTTGTTTATTTAATTTTGGGCAGGGTATCATCATTCCGCATTTCATTCCCACTATTAATGCTATGATGCCTGCAATCATGACCAGTTGGAAGGTTAGACCGCTATATAGGAGGGTGTTTGTTTTGTATTCGCGTCTTTTATGTTCTTTTAATTCACTTAATTTTTCTATCATTTGTTTTAAGGGTTTGGCTTGGTTAAAGTCAGATTTAGGTCCAATTATTTCCATACTTTGGGGTATATCGTGGCTAGGATGCCGGTCTTTTTCACTGAGAATAGGGTACATGTCATTTATTTTTAGATCAATTTCGGGTTTATACAAATATGTGGTTCGACTGGATTTGGTTTCCTGTCCAAATATCATGCTGTCGATGGTTCTCCCGACGCACGTTGGTGAGAGTCGTATTATTCCGGCCTTCTCCAATTTTATTTTTGTGTCTCTTTGATTTGTGCACGAAATTCGCATTTGTTCTGGTTTGACAGCTGAATATAACCAGGATTAATCATGTTCTAAATATTTCAATTGGGTTTTTGCACTGGTTTCATATCTTATGTCACAGGTTTTTAGTGTTTCTGTGTTGGGGTTTAGTAGCATTGTTACTTCGCAGTCCTTTGATGTAGATGTGCTCTCAAATGGACCAAGTATTCGACAAATGAGGGCATAGTGTGTCTTTGTGCATTTAATTATGGGTTCCACATCAAACTTAACATATCTTTCTTGATTGGAATTTATTGCTATATATTTATGTGATGGTTTCACGAAGACTATTTCTGTTGTTTGGCTTTGATTGTTTTGTGGCACTGCCACCGGATGTAATCTGTAAATTTGATATGGTTCTCTGTCCACAAGTGGTACATGTATTACGGCAATGGTCCTTCCGTCTTGGTGAATCGCGTCAATTTCTGATATTTTGATTATTTCTTCTATTCTTAAATGCTCTGTGGGTATGGCAAAGTCCAGGTTTGGTTCTCTTTACGTCCGTCATAATTTGATGTAGCATACTTGTTGATATAAGTTCTGGGTGGATTTTTCGTTCTTTCAGATATCCGAGTACTTTTAAAACCTTCTCGTTGCTTTTTATTAAGTGGTTTAGTGTTGATTCTAGGAGTCTTACGTATACTGTTATTTGTACTAGATGTTTTAGTTCATCATCTTCTTTTAACATTTTATTTATTGTTTTGGTCATGCTTGCTTCGAATCCTTGGAGTACTTTCTGGTGATTTTTGGTTATGTTGTATAATTCTTCAAATTGCGCTAAGACTATGTGCGCATTTTGGTCCATTATTTGCACGATTTTCGTCTGGTCCTGAAACAACATGTTCTTGTTGATATTGTATACGTTGTCAGTGGTGACTAGACCGAATAAGCTTTTGCTTACTGAGCCTATTATTCCTAGGGGTGCTATTCTTTTCACTCGAATGCTTCTGGTGTTTCTATCTGCTGGATACGATTGGTGAGTCATTGTTTTGATGGTTTCATTTATCTGCTTTGGTACTTCATTTAAAGTTTGGTCTTTTAATTTTATGAGATCTAGTCCTAATGCATGTTTGCATTTTATTTCTTCGATTCGCGTTAAACAGTTGTTGTACACGGCCTTGTATGATTCCAATGGTGCATGTATCTGCAAGAACTCATCCACCTCGATGTAGATTTGAATTTTCCAGTCAGCTCTCCTTGTTTTCATGACGTCCACTCTCTCAAAGTAGATGCCAGGATTTGGGTCCAATGGGTCCATTTGATATGGGTATTCACTTTGGGCCGTTATTATTATTATGTTTAAAATTATAAGCAAAAGTATGTTTAATTTATTCATCCTGTAAATTTTAATGAGTTAATGGAAGTTTATACGAATTTTATGAATGTTTTATTTGAAATTTATTTATGCTTGTATGTTATTAATTAATCGGAATTGGTATCAGAGTCATCCTCTACATGTTTTAATTTATCTATATGTTTTCGAATTCTTTTACCATTAGGATATTCTAAAATTACATTTTTCCTACCATAAATTCAAGGACTTATTCCTATAACCGTCAAACTTTCCTGTTCGAGGTTCAGTAATAAGTCTGGCATAGCCTCCCACTTTTCCCTTAAATTTGCTAACCTTTTTGTCGTAAACTTGTTTCGATTTATATTTGTTTTCAATTTGTTTTTCCCCCGCTAAGAGTTTCATTTCATCGAGTCTCAATATGAGATCTCTAATGTACGTGTTATAGGTTCTTAACTTTTCGTCAGAGGGTATTTTTATAGAGAAACGGGCTATTCTGCCATAGACTACTTCGAAAGGGGTGAAGTTAGTTGCTGAGTATACGGTAGTATTGTATGTAAGCGTCGCGAAGGGTGCTAATTTGTTCCAATCGTCGTATTTTTCGGAATAAGTTCTGATAAATTCGACAAGGGGCACATGGCTTCTTTCGAGAGAGCCATTGGTTTGGGGTCTATAGACAGAAGTGGTTAAGCGGTTTATTTTGAATAAGTTTAGCATGCATTGAACGATGTTAGATAGGAAACTGGTCCCTCGATCGGATAAAATTGCTCTGGGCGCTCCGAATTGATAAATAAGTTGTTTGACTAATGCATCTGCTATTGTGGTGGCGTTCAAATTTTTAATAAGTATTTCTATGAGATATTTGGTCAAATTACATTGCATTGTTAGTAAGTGGCAATTCCCGCTGGGCGTCATTCTAAGTTTGCCCACTGTGTCTATTGATACTTTGTCGAACGCTTCAATAGGAGTATCGGTGATTAGCATGGGTTCTCTTGTTTTGAATCGTTCTCTTTTCTTTTCCTGGCAGCTTTCGCACCTTCTGATGTAGTTTAAAATATAATAATATCTTTCTCTTATTTTCTGGTACGTTTGATTAATACCTTTGTGTCCACCTGTTAGACTGTCATGTAGATTTGCTATGATTTACTTTCTCTCGTTTTCCCTGGGTTTCTCATGAGCATTTCACTAATTAGACCAGGTTCTAGATCATCGGTGAGGTCTCTTCTTCTTGAAATTCTGAAACTTCTTATGTCTCTGTTTACCATTATCTGTTTGAGGTTCATCAGTGCGTTGTTTAAATCTTCAATTCTTATGTTGTTGAAGTATTTTTCCTTTAGCACCACAGAAAACACATTATATTTCTTGTAGGGTGTGATTAGTATTTGTCCAGTTTTCGATTTCTTGTTTTTCAGATTGAATGGTTCTATGGCTCCTATTTCCTTTAATAATTTTGATATTGAGCTGTTACATTCGCAGTCTTTTGATATGAAATGAACTATGTTATCCCTTTTATAGGTTAGGCACTCTCTTACAGTTTTCACATTGTCTTTTATTGGTACACAACGCACACTCTTTCCAACTGTCGATCCATAATTTGTCCTGAGACTCGTTGTTGTTGTGCCATATCTTTTGTTGACGGGTAACAATTCTTCCTGGATGGGCCAAGTGAAAGCCGTTATTGTTTCGGGTGGTCTCGATACCTAATGTTCACTTCTGATTGTTCATTGTCTTCGATTTCTGTTAGGATACCTTTATTCTCTTCTTTCTTGGTGCGTTTGCTGCTGTATGATTATAACATCGCTACTCAAGTCTGATTCATGATCTGAGAGAGAGTCACGATCATTATCCATTCTCTTTTGCAGTTTTGCCTGTGTGCGATCTATTAACTCTTTTACCTTTTCTCCTAGGACTTGGTGTATTCTAAAACGCATTTGTTCAGTGATTTCTTCTCCTTCTGAGAGACACAATGGTAAATCGGTGACCAACTCTTGTTCTGAATCCACTTCTTCCTTCTCTGGCATTATGCTCTTTTCTTGATGTCTCTTTAGACTTTCTTCAAACTTCTTGCTTGCTTCCTCCACTTCTTCCTTGCTTAAAGTGGTCCTTATGGAACTTTCTCTTACGGAGTCATAATCTGTTTGACTCTGTGTTCGAAGATTCTTCTGCACTCACTAACACTTCGATGTTACTGATTGTCATATTTTGGCTGTCAGTTGATGATGTGTCTCCATCTGAGTTGGAGTCTTCTGATTGGTAATCATCAATTCTTAATCCACTGCACCTAGGATCGGGCAGTGGTGGTCTTTCGATTTCACTCCCTGCTAATGCTGTGGATGATAGCCATGACCTGCGTGATGGAGAGAGTTTTCAACTGGTAGATGCCTCAGAATCGGTGTCGCTTTGGGTATCTTTGCTGCTTTCTTCTTCGTTGGTTGCAATGGTCTCTGGTGTCGGTTTGGTCACCTTCAACAAAGGTTTATCTATGGGCTTATTTATTTTGGCAGACTTCACTGTCTTGGGCACTTTTGGTAATGCTCCTTGTTTGATGTAAGTGGCTATTGGGCTTTCTATCTTGGTTGTTCTCCCTCGCGTCCTTTGCGCAATCACCCTGTGATCCGATTTTGATGCATTCTTGTTTGTTTTTGCTCCTACTGGTCTCCCTTTTCCTCTTGGTGCCTTAGTTCTTTCAGATGCTGAGTGAGCTCTGTTTCGAAAGGTTGTTGCATTACTTGAAGCATTACTTTTAGTTTTGTTCCCGTTCTGCTTTGTCTTTTCATCTATAATCGTGACCTTTATTTTTGGTAGATTTTCGTTTATTTATCATTTATCGGCTCCAATTGCATAATGCGATGCATCAGTCGTCAGAGTGAATTCTTTGTTAAAGTCCATGAGGCACTGTTTTAATTTTTCTCTCTTCGCATTTTTCGGTTCACTCAAACTTAACATTCTTTTTCAATAGATCATTCAGCGGTTTTGCAATTTTGGCTTTAATGTACTTTCGATAATAGCCAAACATTCCAAGTACTTCCCTTATATTCTTAGCGCTTTTGGATGTAGCTAATTTGGCGATGGCTGCGACTTTTCCTGGATTTGGTTCTACACCTCTTGCACTGATTATATGTCCTAAGAAACCCACTTCTTTTCTGAAGAATTCAATTTTATCTGGTTGCAGAACCAATTTCACTTCCCTTAGTCTTTGCATTAAATTTCTGATTCTACTTTCGTGCTCTTGTAGATTTTTGCTATAAACAATGATGTCATCTAAATACACAAGCATTTCAATGTTCTGAAGTCATCTAAGTGCTTTTTCCATTAGTTTTTGGAAAGTCGCTGTGGCATTTTTCAAACCTTCTGGCATTCTGGTATACTCGTAATGTCCATTGATTATTGTGAAAGCTGTTTTATAGCAGTCTTCGGGTGCCATTGGTATTTGTTGAAAGCCGCTTGCTAAGTCGAAGATGGAAAAGTACGTCGCACCTCCCAATTGGTCCATGATATCTGCGATATTCGGTAATAGATATGCGTCTCTGATTGTTTTTTTGTTCAATTCTCTAAAATCAATCACCATACGCCATCTTGGATTTCCATGGCTGTCGGGTTTCTTTGACACAATCCATATCGGTGAATTGCAAGGTGAATTAGATTCTCTTATGATTTTGTCTCTTAGTTTCTTAGCTACACTATCTCTCACAACTTCCTTATGCTGTGGTGGGTGTCTGTATTGCTTTGTGTTTATAGGTACATCATTCTCTAAATGAATGCGATGTTGAATCATATCAGTGCACAGTAGTTTGTCACATGGTAGTAAGAATCTATCTAAATAGTCTTCGATTATTCGGTCCACTATATCTAGTTCTTCTCGATTGAAATGACTTCTCCTTATGGTTTCTTTCACCTTTTCCAGACGTTTAATTCTATCAATTATTGCATCTCCATGAAACTCACTATCTGTTCTGTCGGGTCCTGTATCGAAAGGTATTAGTTCTTTTGGATCAACTTCTATCGTCACGTCTTGTTCACTGGTATTGATGGTCATTATTTTGCAGGTGTTGTTCACGTTTATCACTACTCCTTCGCCCACGAAGAGATTTTCGTTCCCCACGTCAATACTTGGTATATATCCTTCTTCCAGGTTGCTTTTGATTAAGTTGATTTGTATTACTTGTCTGCTCCTCGCTTTTATTTATAATATTTCGTTGGCTTGTTTACATCTATGTCCTTTTCTTAAATTCTTTGGATTATGTTCTTCTTCGTGTCCTATGAACGGTATTGGGTGCATTACATCTCCGCTTATCATTAGTGCATTTTTGTAATAATATACCATAGCCTCTTCTTTCTTTAGGTAATTGCGTCCTAACTCCCATCAAATGGAATTGGAAAATCATCTGACACTATTTGGAATTTCACTGGGGTACCTTTTATATCTAAATATATTGATGCGTACGTCTTCACAGTTTGGTTCGTGATTCCGCCTAATTCTCTAGCGTCAGCAGTGCAGATGGGCATGTCGTCATCCAATACACTTGCTCTTAATTAGATTCACTGTAGCTCCACTGTCAATCATGAATTCCACCCATGGTTTAGTGGTTCCAACTGGTATTCTTATCCTCACTGCTGTGGCTTTGTCGTCCTCCCAATTAACATTTTGAGGTCCTTTACAGTTTGTGGACCACATTCATGATATTTCTCTGGCCTCGACAAGATTGCCATTACTGGTGCTTTCGGTTGATTGTTGCCTGGATTCGTTGGGTTCGCACTTTTGTTCTCGTTTTACGTCTGTAGTTGTTGTTGGTAATGCTGTTGATCCGGGTTTCCGGGCATCTGTTGGTTCTGGATTTGATTTGTACTGTGATTCTGCATTGGATGTCTTTGGTTTTGGTTCGAGTAACCTTGGTTTTTGCTCGCCATCCTGGGGTCGTGGCGAGCCTCTTGGTAGTTTAAATTACCTCTTTGGACTTGATCATTGTATTGCTGGTGATTATTGCGCCAGTTAGTGTCATTTCTCCTGTCGGAATACGGTGGTGCGTCATAGTACCTCCCAGTCTCATGATCGAATATTTGCTGATTTCCTCTGTTTCCATTGCTGTTCCAAGCCTACCAATTATTACGTTGTTGCTGCCCATTATTATAGTTACGATGATAACCTCATCGTCCACCTTGGTTGCCATAGTTATTTTGATACCCTCTTCCTCGATAGTTATTGCCTCGATAATTGTTTTGTGGACTTTGGTAATTATTTTGTGGATGATAATTTTGAGGTTCATTATGTTGCTGTCCGTTGTACGTTCTATCATTTACGTACCCCACGTAATCCAAATTATTTTGTTGATTATTTTGGTAGCGATTCTCGTGCCGGTACCCTCCATAATTACGATAATTGTCACTATTTTGCGGCCCATTGTAATTGTCTTGATTGTTGTAATATCGACCTCTACCTCTGTATGGTCTTGAATCTAGGATTATTTTGGCTTCCATCCTGGTTTCTAGTCATACTACTTCTTCATAAGCTTCTTGTAAATCATTGGGTTTACTGTAATCTACTCGCTCAGCCAAATTCGCAGGTAAACCTTTAATAAATATATCCACTGCTAAAGTTTCCAATGGTGCCATCATTTC
>JAZHPH010000242.1:33895-44553 GCA_037356405.1 Nasonia oneida | reverse complement strand
ATTGCGCCAGTTAGTGTCATTTCTCCTGTCGGAATACGGTGGTGCGTCATAGTACCTCCCAGTCTCATGATCGAATATTTGCTGATTTCCTCTGTTTCCATTGCTGTTCCAAGCCTACCAATTATTACGTTGTTGCTGCCCATTATTATAGTTACGATGATAACCTCCTCGTCCACCTTGGTTGCCATAGATATTTTGATACCCTCTTCCTCGATAGTTATTGCCTCGATAATTATTTTGTGGACTTTGGTAATTATTTTGTGGATGATAATTTTGAGGTTCATTGTGTTGCTGTCCGTTGTACGTTCTATCATTTACGTACCCCACGTAAACCGAATTATTTTGTTGATTATTTTGGTAGCGATTCTCGTGCCGGTGCCCTCCATAATTACGATAATTGTCACTATTTTGCGGCCCATTGTAATTGTCTTGATTGTTGTAATATCGGCCTCTACCTCTGTATGGTCTTGAATCTGGGATTATTTTGGCTTCCATCCTAGTTTCTAGTCGTACTGCTTCTTCATAAGCTTCTCGTAAATCATTGGGTTTACTGTAATCTACTATCTCAGCCAAATTCGGAGGTAAACCTTTAATAAATATATCCACTGATAAAGTTTCCAATGGTGCCATCATTTCATTTTTAAACTTTTCTCCTTTTTCTTCTTTCAAAGCATTCTTAGCACTGCTCAGAAGCACGTTTATTTCATAATAAAAATTGCCTACTGTGGCTTGTTCTCTCATTCTCACGTTCTGTATTTTATTATTATAATAACTGAAGTTTCTTCCGGGTCCAAACCTTTGCTTTAAATGTTGTATCAAATCTTCTACACTTTTTATCGTTTTATTGTTTAAACTTTTCTTTGCTGATCCCGTTATTTTGTGTAGAGCGTGTTGTAAGAATTGAGGCTTGATCGGGTCACTGACTAATTCGCTGGCGTTTCTCATATCTTGTATATAGTCTCGAAGATTCTTTTTTCCGTCAAAACTTGGAATGCCACACACGCGTGTCTCCTCGCACTGCTCTTTCTCTCTCTCTCTCTCTCTCTCTCTCTCTCTCTCTCTCTCTCTCTATCGCGTGCGCTGGCTAGACGCCTCGCGCAGAAGACGTCTAGGTGTGCTCCCGCACTGCACACCGACACTCGTCTTTCGTGTTCGCTCTCTGTCTCTCTCACATACCACGCAGCCGTACGCTCCCGCTCAGCGTATCCTTGTTCACGAGTGTGCCCGCACCACACTCTTCTCACTCTCGTATTCTCTCTCTCTCTCTCTCTCTCTCTCTCTCTCTCTCTCTCTCTCTCTCGTTTACTCGCTCTCTTCTCTCGAGGCTTCCGGTGGACGTCCGTCGGTGCTCCCGTCGTTGCCTCCTGGACTCCTCCCGGACCTGGTGGCGGCTGGCGGCTTCGGCTCTCCCACGCCGATGTTGCTGGCTGCTCTGGTCCTCTGGATGATGGTGGCGGACTGGCTGGTTTCCTTCCTCTCGTCGGGATGGTCGCTGGCTCGTCCGGACGTTGGCACTTCCTAGTGCCAACACGCTGCACCTGAAACACACTCGAGCACACTCGCACACTCTTGGGAGACTCTCCCAATCTCCTCTAGTCGTCGACCTCGGTCGACAAGCAGAGGAGAACGTACGAAACTCTCGCAAACGTCGACGTGCTCCGTCGACAGTCAGGAGAGAACTCTCGGATTTCCCGCGCGTTCTCGCGTTCACTCTCCTCTCGTGCTCGTCGGGCCCGCGCTTCTTGCTGGCTTCCGATTGGCTGCCAGTCCGCGCGGATAGCGAGCGGCGCATCGGCGCCCGCTGATTGGCTCGCGACATGCAGAGGACCTATCAGCGCGCGCGCCGACGAGGCTCGCTCTCGTGCCAACGATGCTCACTCTCGCGCCGACGATGACGGTTAGCTATCCCGTTCCCCAAATTTGAGGACAGGCCGGCGCCGACAACAACACGTCGACTCGCTTGTTTATTCCGCGCACTCAGGGCTTAGCCGCATCGAACGAGATTCCTCGTATCGACGCGGCTGCGACGTTTGCAACGTCGCAGATACTTTGAGTTATTTAATATGATTTCAGTCACTTTAGTTTTCTTTTTCTTGCTTAATTTATTTTTAATTAATTGTAGAATTTTCTTAATTTATGCCACCACTTTCACTTGTCGCCAATATCTCTTAATTTCAAAAAGTCTCACTTTTAAATTCGAGGAGAAAAATTTAAAAAGATTTGTGCCTCGGAAGCATACAAAATGTATGAACCAAAACAACGACAAAAGTATTACTAAAGTTTCGTATGTCGCAAAAGGGGTTTATATATCACCACACATATATATATATATATATATATACATATATTGCTCGTAGAGGGGTAAAAATGAAAATCCATGCTTGTAAAAAAAAAAAGAAATTCCCAAGGTAAACTTACGTTAAAACTTTTCAAATTGTCATAACCTTTATCCTAAAATAGTATTATTCGATTCATATATACTAAAGGAAAATTAAATAGTTGTATCTTAATAATTAAATTCAAGAACCTAAAAAAAGTATTACCCCAAAAAAAAACTTAAATGTTACCAATTGGCCTAAAAGAAGTTAAGATTCTTGAAACTCTAAAAGTTATCGATAACTTTTAATTGTTTATTTAAAAATGAATATGAGTGCTGATTGACCAGATTGAGTTGAATAATCGAATCTTGGCATATGACGAAAAACTTAACGAGAGAAGAAATTAAGTGTGTTGTAATAATTTAACAAAATCCAAAAGTTCTTGCGTAATTGTATATGAAGTTTCGCTTGTTTTATTTAATTTTTTTAAACATAAAAAGAATTAAATAAACACGATAAAAAAAAACCGGAATTCTAAACAATTATGAATATGCTTATCCCCAAAATAACTAAGTACCTCTTGCTCAAAGAAAAGCGAAG
This sequence comes from Nasonia oneida, assembly GCA_037356405.1. Classification (NCBI taxonomy): domain Eukaryota; kingdom Metazoa; phylum Arthropoda; class Insecta; order Hymenoptera; family Pteromalidae; genus Nasonia; species Nasonia oneida. The sequence continues at coordinate 41,635 of JAZHPH010000242.1, read as the reverse complement.
TAATAATAAAATATTGTTCCTAAATCTACGAAAAGTTCAATTAACAAAACCCTAAACCAACAATTGTTATTTCCTAAAGAATTAGCTTCTCTTAATATAATAATAAAAATTATTTATTTGCAATAAAAAAAGATTAAACAAGCGTGATTTTAAATCTATATTTCTTGACCCTACTTTGACTCGACCGCGTCAATTGCGTGCACCTAGTCTCGGACCGCGGTAAAGTTCCTAGCTGCGCCTAGTGACTAAGTTTCGCACGCATGCGTTTGCGCCCGTGTTCGCTCTGAACAAACACGTGCCGTCGGCTGCTATGCTGCTATGGATAACCTCACCCGTGTCGCGTCGCGGACTTTCTTTTTCAATTATTGGTATTAAATCGCGGTGAAAATAGTGCACACGTATAATCTATTGGTTCGCGAGTGTGTCCTTTACATGCGACTGTGATTTTTGAAGGTATTTATTGATAAGGATTGAAAATATAAGTGTGGGCCCAGGACTTCCTACCCCAAGCAGTACAACCTGTTGCTGCTTTCTAATTAGATAAGTTTTCTTCACAATTTATTCAAACATAAATCATTTGTATAACACTAGATCTTGTTGCTTTGTGTTAAATAACCTTTTATTTGTTCTAGGATGGCGTAAGGTTCTCAACGGCTTCTTTTCGCCTGCAACGAGTCAAGGAAATGCATGCAAGTATAAAGTTTTGAATATTGTCAAACGCTTTATTTCTTTAAATGTTGTGATTTTGCTTTCTGTTTTGCTCGAATATGTTATATGGGTTGGCTTTGACATAAACAATACTATTTATCCCAGATTTCGCTCATTTGCAAGCTTACGTTTGAAACTATTAAAATTGTTCATTTTCTGATCTTGATATTAAAGTGTATTGACAATGAATTAAAACATACTTTAAAAAAGACAATTCATTAAGTGTATCAGTGTAAAACTTTCTTTTTCTGAATCGATTATTAAGCTGTGTAATAAAAATTTCTTTCTAAACTTGCTCTTTCGCGTACAATGCTGACTCTACGTTTTAATTGTAAGAAAATTGCGTACTAAAATGATTATTTAATGTATTTGCTTCTTCTAGGGTCGAGAAAATTGTGCAATGAGTGTTGTTCACGAGACCAAACTGAATTTACTGATTGAAACTTCCACGATCAACATCAACGTTTTGATTTCTTTGATTCTACGCAGTAATCAACAATGTTGCAAAGCTGAATAACCTAGACGAGTGTTTCCTTTAGTGTACGTGCTTCTATTTTTACTTTGTTATGCACAAGTGTTTGCAAGTGAAACTAATTTCGACGCGTTTTAATATCTGTCCTTTTATAAATGCTAATGAAAGTAAAGAGTGATCGTTTGTGTATTAGTGATGAATAATTTGGAACTGAGTGTTTGGTTACATTTCTTGAACAACCCAAGTTGTTGTTTAGAAATACGTGTTTTTAAATTTCAAATTTTTCAAATCAAGTGACATTATTTACTTCTATATTGGTGTTCGGATTTTTCATTATACAAAAAAGAATACTTATCATTACTGTTAGTAAGGTTTTTGAGCTTATTAAAATGTTTTCTGAGCTAAAATATGATTTCCAACAAAAATATTAGTGCAAAGGGTGCTTAGTTACCCGTTAGCCACAAGTGTTAGGACCGTGGAGTTGGCCGCAAAGCTATATACAGATGGTGATTGATTCACTTTTGCTGTGAAAATCGAATTTCAGTACCAGAACACCTGCGTAATAAGGACGCTCTGGTTCGACCAGATTGAGGTATGTATATTATAATTATATTGGGTTCACTTGTGTTTTCTTCCCTTTACATAAAAACTAACGGGCCCTTCCCTCTAAAGCAACACAGCTTTACCGACTTGTTGTCAGCTGTATTATATAAATTTTTTTTATATGTTCATGAAATATATATATATATATATATATATATATATACATTTTTTTTCTTTACATTAAAATCATAAATATTTTAGTCATTATCATTTGGGGTCCATTTACAATCAGTGACTCCGTTCCTTTATTCTTTTGAAAATTATAAAGTTGCTTTTGTTAACATTTTTGAGAATTGATATGTTTTTAATTAAAATGATTTTATTTTCAGTAAATTTTTGAAGATTTGTAAATTTCTCCTTTACAAAATTTGAATCCTCGATAAGTTTTCTTTTCGATTCCAATATTTTCTTAACACGTTTTTCTTCTCAACAGGCTGAACGAACATGAATAAAGCAATGATTGATTTCGAGTTTGTGAAAACCGAAGCTTGCAAGATGGCCGCCCCCTTGACTACCCACGCGCACTGAGCCACTACAAAGGCGCTGACATCACGGCACGACGCCAAGCTTCCAAGCGACGCTTTCGACTATGCTGCGCGCAGTTTGAAATTCGACACTTGCCTTTGTTACGAGTACCTCGCGTGATTTTACTCTTAAAGAATTTTCTTTTTAATCACTCCGCGTTCACTTATTTTATTTCACTATTTAATTTTTACGATTTTTCTAATTTTTATTTTTTTTTGTTTTAGCGTCGCGGACACTGCATTCACTTCAATATTAGTATATTGTGGTCCAAAAGAAAAGAGAATAAAATTTGCTTTGGGATAGACAAGAATCTCGGTGGGACCTCCAATTTTGTTAGGTGGAAACTTGAAGAGTTTCCCCTTTTACGTGAGAGTCTGCCTATCCGACACACTCTACAGGTGTCCAGGGTAGAATCTGGTCATGATTTCCGTCCCTGCCCGCAAATCCTTTCTCCTTATTCCAATGATGGTCCAAGATAATAATGAAAAACCCTTACCTTGTGTTTGTTGGTCGAAGAAATTTCTAATTGGCCTCGTTTCCTTTGATCTTTATCCCTTTCCTTTTCTTTGCTTTGAGACTTGGGAATGGTATTTTGGAAATAACTCAGTGTAACAAAGAAATTATGGACCAATGTACTTCGTATATTTTTCCTTCAAAGAAATTTGGTACAAGCGCAAGAAATTCTCTTAAGTCAAATTCTGGATATATCTAATATTGAATCTGAAAAAAAAGAACGATTCTAAATATCTGAATACTAAAATCTGATTAAAACTCTGAAATCTATAGGTCCGCCGGCTTCTCTGCCCGATCACGGAGTGTGAGAGTAGCGTGGTTCGAGAGCGCTCGGAAGAGGTTCCGGACCTCCCACGCTGCCGCCAGCTTACTTCCCCTTAGCACCCTTGTTGCATTCATTAGGCCTTACGGGGCCCGGCAACTAGTTGCGCGCCGAAACTGCAACGTAGCCCCGCACGTGCGCCTCTAGTCGTTGGCGAGGAAGTTGTTTAGGTTAGCAAGATTCTTAGCCACTCGATACTTTTGTGGCCTTGAGTCTCGTTGTACCTTTACACGTGTGGATCTTTCTCGATTCTACACTTAAAATTATTATTTCAAATATAAATCAGGAAAGTTGTCACGTAACAATGTGCATTCGTCAGTCTGTTAAATTTGGGTAAATTTAACAGAGGCATAATAAAATAGCCTTTTTACAGGCGCAGAAGATAGCAAAGGAGTATTATATTAAAAAAAAAACTTTTAACTAGCGGAAACTCGTTCAATATTTCAATTTTTATATGGATGTTGCGAATTCCTCATCAATTGATTGACTCCTGCTTGTTTCTTGTATTTCATCTACTTTGACCGTAGGTGCATCTTTCTGGATTTGATCTGCTATGAGAGCTTGTTAATCAATTAATTATAGGGCATATAATTGATGATTAAAAGATTTAATTATTAATATTTAAACTTAATTGGTTTCAACTCTGTGAATACACAGATTGAAAATATGTGTTAATGTTTCCACAATATAGTTGCAAATTACCTTGAGCGTCTGGCATTTATTTTGTCAAAGCCACCGTTTTTAAATTTCAAATTATTGATCATAGTCTCTACTCTTATTGAATTTGCATGTTTGAGAAAAATAGAATTTTCACTTATCTCAGGCTGTTTGAGTTCGGAATTAGTAGGTTTTACAATATCATCACTTTATTTACGGCCTATCTGACAGAAAAAATTGTTCATATTTGCCGCTATCTCTACTTTGTGATTTTATTATCATTAACCTTTATATAAATTATGGCATCACTATTGGATCTTTTTTGGTCTATTTTTTTTTTTTTTGACAATAATTTCTCATAGTTTCTTTGGATTTTTAGCATTTTTGCAACTAGGCTTTTATTGTATCTAAATTTGTCACCTTTAACAACCTGTTAACCTTGTTAACCTGTTAACAACCTTGTCCAATGTTTTAGTATACGTTTTGTATTCATATTTAAATTATTTATTGTTAATATATATTTGCTATAATTTGTATACAAATTCTTTGTTTCCGCATGATTTTATAATAGCATTAGTGATCCTAATTTTTCTGCTGCTTTGTTTACATTATCTCGGCTTTGTTTTGGATAATTCAATACATTGTTAAATTTCAGATAAAAAATTATATTAATGTAGCTAAATTGGGATACTGCACCGACATTATTTTATTTCAGTTTTTGTTTTTTGCAATGTTTACTATTTTTTTCTTTGAATTAAATATGTTGTTGGTTTGTTATCTTAAATTTTCATTTAATCGAGTGCAATAAATATAGGGTAATGGTCAGTTATTGATGATTTGAGTTTGTAAGTTATTGTATTGAGGTTATTAGTTTTTATGAAAATATTATCAATACATAATTCTTTGAACATTCCTACAGGCGGCCCTGTGATACCAATAAAACCCGGTATATGTACCTTCTTAATGAAATTGCAAGGAAATTCTTGACTCACATGATCGCATTCTAAAAGATCAATATTGAAACCTCCTATTACTAAATGATTTTCAATATTTGTGACCAGTTTGTACTTCTTTTTAATATTAATTTTAAATAAGTCTTGTGACGAGACACGTGTCTCGCACATAAACATACGACTCTGCATGCGACGCGAGGCGCGCGCGCAACAAGCGAAAGGGGAGTCCGGACGACGCGGATCACGGCGGCCGACAAGCGACTCAGCCGCGAACGCACCTATACACTGTAACGGGCGGGAATAGCGCCCATAAGAGCTAGTCGGCGCGAGTGCAGGGTAGTGCGTCCTTGGCTCAGTGGTTAGAGCACGCGCCTTGAGATCTCGGGGACGTGGGGTCGAATCCTCTTCGTCGCTTTATTTCTGTGCGAATTAGTTCCCAAAAACCCCGTTACAACACATACGCGCCGCGGGGCCTTATAAGGCCGAACGCGCGGTGCAACGGGCAGTTCTACTCGAGCTTCACTCCAGGCAGTACCGTGAGCACACGATACTGCAGGGAGAGCCAGAGATAGACCCGCGCTTACAAGATCGTCTCGTGAGCTTACGTGACGACTAGTTAGCAACGCCGAAACACGAAACTCCGGATTGTCATCGTGAGCACACGAGACAACCCGGAACATCTGAACAACACCGAGTCTCATCCACGTAAGCACACGTGGATGATACCCAGAGTCGCCAAACCCTTCAGCCTACATCCTGATGCATTGCTGCTCCCTCTGCTACTGTGAGGACACAGGAATTTGAGGTTTAGCTCTAATCTCCGGAACCACCTTTACGTCGACATCTTACGACTCTCTTTGTCACTGTGCGCATATAAGGTAAAGGGAAGAACGAGATCAGCGACGAGGATCCGTAGAGCCGTGCGCTAATGACCCTACGAGTCCGAGGATAACTTTAAAATACCGCAAAACCGTTCCGACCGCAACTGTGCGCACACACGGCGATTGAAACTGTTGTACGCGACGCATTCGGATCGACGTAGCTGTGCGCATACGACTCCGTTGTACTCGAATAAAATCCTAACCTCAAATCCATCCGTCACCGTTCCGTAATACCGACACCGACCCGATACACCGATGCCGCAACCGTATAGCCGTAATTGCGCTGTAATTGAGTAGCCTCGCTAATATATTGTTAACCGCGCTTGTTTAAACAATCCCGATTATAAAGGCGAAATATTTTTAACAAATCGCATACTTGATTTCTGTTTCAGACGCGATTTAATATCTAAACACACAAACTATTGTTTTGTTACGAAATATACATTACTATTGTTATTGAAATATACAAACAGACTTATTATTACCCCTTTCCTCTATCCGAATCCTGGATCTGCCTGAATATCCAACATCCGGGGGGAAAGTCATATACGAATTTCGCGTTCACGAGTTACTGCCGAGTTTTATTCAAATTTGCGGCGAACAATTCGTTTTCGTAATTGGTGATCTCTTAATTGACTGAGTAGTTCAACTAGTCAATTTTCTACCAGGGTATTGGTGATGGACATATTGACAGTTTTAAGATTCCAGATAAATAGAAAACTAATAACATATGCAATGAAATTTACGGTTCAGTTATATCTATAAATAATGATCTTTCAAACAGAGTCATTTTATCGCCCCATCATGAAGATATTTACAAAATAAATGAAGAAATATTGGAAAAAATTAATAGCGAGGAAGTTATATATTATAGTATCGATTACACTAGACATAAAGGTGTTGATGAAACTCATAGTGATGCTGAATTAAAGTATCCAACAGAATATTCAAATTCTCTGAAATTCTAGGGTTTACCAGTATATAAATTGACTTAAAAAAAAAGAACAATAGTCATGCTCATTCGAAATATAAGTATAAATGACGGTCTTTGCAATGGTACCAGATTGAAAATAATTAAACTGTTCAAACATAATATCAAAGCTAAGATTATTACAGGTGATAAAAAGGAAACTACTACTTTCATTCCAAGAATTATTTTAGACACCGGTGAATATACATCTTTGCCTTTCGTATTATTTCGTCGCCGATTTCCTCTAATTTTGGCTTTTGCCATGACTATACATTAATTGCAAGAACAAAGTTTTGACACAGTTGGTATTTTCAGTTGCATGTTGCCCTTTCTAGATGTAAAAATGAAAATCAATTGTTTATTAAAAATGAAACCGATGATACCCAACTAATAAAAATTTGTTTGGGCAGAAGCGTTTAAATAAGTGCAAATGTCTGTTCTCCGATGATAATATCCACTTTAGTAATTGTTATTTCATAGACATTTTTTTTAAGGGTACTTAACATCTTTATAGATTTGAACACAATGTTATGAGTATGAAAAATATAAGTATGAAAATATACATGCAAACTTGTTCAAACTTATAAATTTAAACGTTTTTAGATTCATTATTTTTATGCATATTTTGGATATTGTCTTACTTTTTATTCGAGATTGCTAACAAAATTTAACATACTAAGTTTTGCCAATCGGAAGTTTTTATTCATTCAACAAAAAATGGAATCAGACCCTCTTCAAATTCAAGAATACTCACATAGGATTTAATACATTTGTAAAATTTGTGATTCGAGATTCAATTTCAAAAAAAATTATTTAAGGCACATAAGGAAGCATGCAGCCATTAAAATCTTTCTTTGTCACAAATGCTGAATATTATTCAAAAGACACAATCAGCTTATTCGTAACTTACTTTTAAATGAAAAAAATATACAAATATGTACTTATTGTAACAAAAGATTTTATAGAGCTGACAATTTAAGAAGACATATGAAATAACATACGTGAAATTGTGCTGTAATCATGTTATTACTATACAGTATGTCGCAGATAAAGCGAACACATTTCTTTTTTGGCGATTTTGGGAAAACGGGTGTTGGAAAAAATAAAACTGGGGGGGTGGGGGGGGGGGGGGGGGG
>JAZHPH010000242.1:0-33780 GCA_037356405.1 Nasonia oneida | reverse complement strand
AAAGGCTGAGGGGAGGGTGGGGTCGGAGGGAGGGGGGGGGGGGGGGGGGGGGGGGGGGGGGGGGGGAGGGAATTAAAGGTCAAATCACACTCTACAAAGTTACCGTAGCTTTTTTCCCTAAGTCGTAAGGTTTTTTTACGGCAATAGGTATAATGCAACGATTAATCAAAAGAAGTTGGGTAAGGTGCTTTAAGCCCTTCCATTTGATAGGGCGTGGCAAATAATGCTTCAAATTGCGATTATACAATTACCCTTATAACGAGTTGAGCACCACAGCCAACTCGTAGCGGTATGAGTACCGCTGCGCCTCGCCGAAACAGCGTAGAGTCGCGCACGCGATAATAAATACGTGCGAATTTGGCAATAGGCGCGAATTTGGGAATAAGAGCGAGTGCGCGGGCTAATCCTTCAGGAGCGCGCTCAGATAGCTCTCGGCCTTTGATAGACAAACACGCGACTTCGCTAACGTTTTCTCCAAGGTACCGCGAGTTCGCTAGTGCTGTGCTGTGTCCAGCAATTCGACGTGCGTTTGTTTGTGTGTGAGTGTGACGCGGAGTTACGAGGTACCAGCCTTAGCCCAGCGGTCTAGGGTGATACAAAGTCTTGCGGCCTGTCCAGGACATCGAGCGTCTTCGACGAAGGCGTGAAGGTTTGTGTGGCACGCAGTGCATGAGAGAGAGAGAGAGAGAGAGAGAGAGAGAGTGATTGTGCGAGTGTAGATCATCCATGCGAGGGTGATCCAGCGCGCGCAACCTTCACGTCGATACACACGTGCGAGCGCGAATATTCTAGCGTCGCGGCGAGTCGCAAAGTTGTTGTCGACTCGCGTATTATAATTTTATTTCTGTAAAATCACGTTTATTTCGCGACTTGTAAATATAACATTAGTCTTTTGATTTTACGTGATTTGTCGTCATTTCCAAACCTCGCTCGTTATCTCCGATCCTTGTTTCTTCTTGCGAATACCGCCGCCTCCGCGGGCGTTATTTATTAGTTATTATTTAACGCAGTTGAGCAGTCGAGCACGCGCCAGGCGGCGCGTAGACCCAGCAAATTGGAGCAGCTGAAACAGTTGCATGCAATGGTGGTGTTTCGCGGGCGGAGAGGAATCCTCCGCCGCATCGAGAGAGCGCGATCCAGTTGTTGAATAATTATTCGCTGCTCGAACTCACACCCCGTTACACCCTTGTGTTTATTCAATTTTAAATCAATTTTGAAAATTGATTTCTGAAGAGGGAATATTTCGCCGGGCAACCGAAGATGGCGGCATGCGAAGCACTTCCGTACTGTTGTGACTCGAGGTGCGTGCGTCGTCTGCTACGTGCAAGTTATGCGATCTCCTTCGAGAAACCGCGTCGTCGATTGAAAAGTATTTACGAGTATTTTTCAACCATCAAAAATTGCTCCGAGTGATTTTCGACAATCAAAAAGTAGTCGAGATTATTGATTTAAAACTGAATAAACACAAGGGTAATGTACAATCGCGGTTTTAAGCATTATTTGCCACGGCCTATCAAATGGAAGGGCTTAGAGCACCTTACCTAACTTTTATTATGCATAGTTTCATTATACTTATTGCCGTAAAAAAATTTTACGACTTGGAAAAAAGGCTACGGTAACTTTGTAGAGCGTGATTTGACCTTTAATTATCCCCCAGTTTTTTTTCCAACGCCCGTTTTCCCAAAATCGCAAAAAAAAAAAAAAATGTGTCTGCTTTATCTGCGACATACTGTAGTTATATTGATGTATCAAATTTTTTTTTAGAAAAATTATAAAGTAGTATGCTCATATAGGTCTATAAAAAAGCAATATATATGAAACACAATCAAAAAATGTACATACATGTTTTCATATTGGTCATATGAGAAAGGTTATTTTTTTAAAGTATATTTTAAATGCAAGAAAAAGTTTTATAATGCAAATTATAAGAGTCTAATAGGCCTACTGGGGATACCACTTTTTTTGTTAATAAACGTTAATAACAAAAATTAAATAAATTTGATACTAAAAAACATTTTACTCTAATAATAAGTCTAATAAACATTGAAGAAAAACACATAATAAATGTGAAAATATAAATATAAAGAGACTTTTATAGAGAGTAATAAATGTTAGTAATAATATTAAAGAAAAACACATTGTTGATTTTTATTAACAAAATATTAAAAAAAAAAACGCACCAACAGCATACTCCACTAAATTTACAGTATGTTTATGGCAGTACCCCTTGGGTGGTATGGAAATCTGTCAGTACTTTCTGAATTGCATATTTAGTAAATTAATAGATAATAATTAATCATAGCTTATTATATCCAAATAAGGCTTTGGCGAGCGAAGCGAAAAAGGGTAAAATATATATAATGGGCTGCCTAAATAAGAGGAAGTTATAATGAAGGCAAGCCAAAATCAGAGGAAAGCCCAATGAGGGGGAGCCAGAAACAGTAAAATTACGTAAAAATCATTCATTATTAACCCAATAACGAAACTTAGGTTAAAAATAACGTGAAAAAAGGCATAATTTGAACTCAATTACCCAAATTAAGGGTGTAGCCCAATAACCCAAAATGAGGGGGAGCTAATTTCTGAAACGGTGGCGGTGGCGAAGATTTTGTATTAATATAGAAAGATATACCATACAAAATCACTGACCAAAATTCATGACATTTTACTATACAAATAAGTGTTTTTAGTCACTTGCCACGGTTTTGTGAAAGATCCGGACCGTCTTCTTTACTCTACCTGGGCTTAAAATGTACCACACAAAAATAAAGCGACGAGGAGGATTCGACGCTATCCCCGCCCGTTACATGGGTAACCAGTAGTTCAACCATTTTTCAATAATGTTCTTTTTTAAGCTTTAGGTATACTATCTCAGCCTTGATTTTTAGTTGTATATTTATGACTTTTTTAGGTTTGGAGAGAATTTCCAGATCGATTAGTGGGTTTCCCATCTAGAACACATGCTTGGGAGAATAAGACAAACTTTTGGAAGTACGAGAGTGAATGGACAAACCATTTATCGATGGTTCTTACTGGGGCTGCATTCTATCATAAAGTATGTATTTATTTATGGCTTTCAAGTCGCATTTTTCAAATTATTATAGCACTCTAGTGAGAAATTGTTTTTGGAAACAGTTAGCTTTTAATTGTTAAAATTCTTTCTGTAGTTTTTAGCAACGTGTTAATATTCCCATAAGCCAACAATAAAGATTCAAGTGAGCTAGCGCTTTCTCATCCACAATAGGTCATAAGACTGAAGTGTACAGGCTTTGTATTGCCAAGTGGCCTAAAATTTGACGGCATTCAATACCAGCGTCTAAAGAATGTTTTAAGGGCGAATAATATCGTAGTAGTGTGTCGCATGCTAGTGTGAAGTGCTAGAGTGCGTGATTTGCGAGTTGCTAAAACACACGACTCGGGCATCTTGGAGGGAATATAAAAAAAAAACGGTAGTTGTCGTGTCTTGGTGCGTAAAGTCTACGTTATATTTCGCGGGATAGAAGCACGATAACATCTGTTTTTCTAATGTCAATTCCTAATAGAGGGTGAGGGTAAAATTTTTGAATAATGAGGATTTAAAACACGAAAATTACGCATTGATTTATAATGGAGGGTAAAATTAAGAAACTAAGAATATTAAAAAAACTATGATAATTAAAAAATAAATTTTAAATTCCAAATTTGCAACAAAAATATTCTTAACTTATTTTTTATTTCTTAATACTTCAATTCAACATTTTCGTTTTAGAAATTTTTTAATTTCATAATTTCAGTTTACAATTTTTGCATTTCATGCTTCAAATATTTCTAATTTTAATATTTCTAAATTTTTAATGCCGAGTTAAATTGATTATTAAATCACTGATTATCATGAAAATGAAGACCCTACAATTTTAGTAAACAAATAGAAAAATATGATGTCTCATTATTATTTAGTAAGCAACGTGAAATTTTTATATTATTAAAAAGTTATTTATTTATCTCTGGTGAGAACGTTGACGTGATTTTGTCATGTATTAAAATGTTATAGTTTTCCATGTCAATATGTCACTGTCAATTTGACATTTGTTTAAAATAGAGATCAAAATTTATTTTGCAAATCAAATTAACCAATTTATTAGTGCAGAAATACCTGATGTAAATGAGAATGAAAAATAGATATTGTATATTTTAATACATTCAACATATTGCATAACAAAATAGCCATAAAAAACATACTCTTAATAAAAAAACTGCTCAATTTGTTGGCACGTAGCTTCCTCCAACTAAATTCGTAGTTCCAATAAATAAAATATTGTTCGAATATACAGTATGTTAATGATTTTATTATTGTTTTTAAAAAAATAACCCACACACGCAAAAACTCACCAGGAATAAAGTACTAACTTTATGCTGAAGTGTGTTAAAAAAATGTTATTTTCAATAATATTGGATTTGATATATTTTTTTATAATAATGAACTGACTGAACTCAGAAAAAAGAATCAAAAATTTAACTAATTTATAATTTCAATTATTTTGCCAAAGGAGCAATTTTCTTAACAAAATACTATGGTACTTACCAAAACGAAGGGTATAAAAGAAGTTTATCGTACATGAGCGGGTGGGTGAGAAAAAATTCGCAAAATTCGCAAGGGAGGGACTTTAACGACGTGCAACGACACTCCTCTAACAGAACGCAAAAGTTTTAAGAAAAATGGTTTTTACATTTTAGCTCTTTACTTGAGAACCGCTCAACAAAAACGTTTAAACTTTTAGCAGCAGACAGCTTTTTTTATGATAAATTACCAAATAAAATTTTGAAGCATTTGACTACATTGCTTAGAGATATAAGGAAGAAAGTTTTTGATTTATTACTGAAAAAATAAGTTGTCAAATCGATTTAAATTTTAATGGGTTATAGTTTGATACGTTACCCATCGACATAATTTTTTTCGTAAGGTTATGATGTTTAGTTTTAGAGATATTAGTTTTAAAAAAAAAATCACCTTTCTCATTTTATCTGACGAACAAAGCGGTCGATCCGAAAACCAAATGAGGAAAAGTAGGTAATTTTATTCTCTTTCAAATACATTATAGCTGAATTGTTAGTAACAATAAAACGATTGAAAAACATGCAAAATAGTGTTTTTCAAAAATAAACAAATGGCCATAAAAAAAGTAATTATGAAAATAAAAAAGAACTATTTTTCCCGAATTCAGAATCCAAAAATAGATATGCATGTCAAATTTTATTGACATTGACGGTGTAGTTCCAAAAATATTACAGTATAAACACACACATACACACAAACACACGCACACACACACCTGCGCGGGGATGCCGATACCCCGTATGTGGCGCGTCCCCAGGGTGTCGGATAGGAGAAAGCTCTTCGGCGCGTCGGGGTCTCCTCAACCGGCCGACGGGTAGAGCAGAAATAAAATATGCTTTGTGGACCAAACAGGCTAGGGGAAGAAACCCCTAAGATAAATCAAACATGGATAGTGCTCCTAAACAGTGCTGCATAAACAGTGCTCAGTCCCGCCGTCGATTCCGATCGGGTGGTCGACGCTGGCCCCATGGATTTGGGGGGGGGGGGGGGCAAACTCACTTAGAAACCGCAGAGTTTTATCACCTGACCACTGCTGCATGTAGAGACGCAGGTGATATGGAAATAGAGGTTGATGCAGACAGAGATAAGAGAGCTGCATGCATAACGCAAAGGTATGCGCACTTGGATCGCCTTGGCAGCAGAATCGATAAACTGTTGGAGTATGTCAGGGGCAGACACAATGTGCACAAGCAAATTAAAGGCCTTGCCCGAACCATAAGCTGAAAAGACAGCGTGGCAGGAAGTCGTCACACGAAAGTCAAAGAAAAAGGAGGAAAAGGCAAGCAAAGAGTATAAAAGTGTCCCTGACGTTGCGTTGCAAACCAGAACAGGGCCAGCAAGAATGGACAGAAGCGGGCAAGACCTCCCAGACCAGATGCTTTAATCATCAAGGCTGCAGAAAAAAAGAGCTATGCAGACATTTTGTCCAAAATGAAAGCGGCTCCATCACTTAACACACTGGGAAATAGCGTAAATAAAATACGCAAAACAGTTGCAGGCGATCTTCTGATAGAGCTTAAACGCACAAAAGAAGTCAAAACCTCGGACTTCCAAGAAGCAGTTAAAGCGGTACTAGTGAAAGGCGCCACAATAAAAGCACTCTAGGAAGAAAAAACCATGAAAGTAAAAGATCTGGACATGCTTACCTCAAAAGAGGAGGTACTAAAAGCACTACAGAAGGAAATTGGCGAAGAGAACATCATAGAAGTCTCTACGATAAAATCTCTGCGGAAAACGTATGGTTTTTCGCAATACGCAGATTGCAGTGATACGGGTACCGGCTCAGATAGCGGCTAAGATCACTAAGCTACAGAAGATCAGAATAGGATAGATCAACTGTAGGATCCGAGTGGCCAACCACAAAAACGAGCCGACAACTGTTGAACCAAATATTACAGGATGCTGTAAGAAGAAAACCGGTACTGATAGCAGGCGATTTTAACGCCTGGGCCGTAGAGTGGGGCAGCCAAAGGACGAACAAAAGAGGACAAGTGATATTGGAAGCATTCGCCCTTCTTGACTTGGTCTTAGTTAACCAGGGATGTTTTTACACATTTCAAAGAGGAGACGCAGTGTCCATCATAGATCTCACGTTTGTCAGCAGCTGCCTGATTGGCTCAGTTAGATCGTGGATGGTGAGCGATCATTACACAAACAGTGACCACCAAGCGATAATAATGAAGACAAGAATATTAAAACAGAGATTCAACGGGAGGGCAACGACAAAAAGAGTCGACTGGAAAACGAAGGATTATGATAAGGATACATTCCTGCTGGCTCTAGAAGAAATACAGCTGTCTGGATCTGCGAATGATAAGGTCGAGCAAGTAATGGGAAATATTACCCGAGCCTGCGATGCAACAATGCCAAGGAGAACTCCCAACAATAGACGACCGCCAGTATACTGGTGGGATAAAGAAATCGACGCGGCCCGCAAAGAGTGTCATCGAACCAGAAGACGGGAACAGCGGGCTAGGAAGAAATACTACAAGACTGGTCATTGTAAAGAAATAGTAGACGTCCTAAATAAAGAATGAAGAATGCTAAACGGATAATTAAGAGGAAAATCCGAGTGAATATATGACGGTGCCCGAATGAGCTACTGGACGAGGTTGAGCTTGACCCTTGGTGAAGAAGATAAAGGGAGGTTATATCCCCCCTTCTAAAAGCCCGGAAGTGCTGGATCGTATTGTGACTACACTGTTTTCCCTTTAACTGGAAGTAACAGCTATTCCTGAAGCGGAGGCGAATGACGAAACCATTCCAGCAATCACCACAGAGGAATTACTGGCTGCATGCAAAAGAATTGGGAACAACGAGGCTCCAGGCCTGGATGGCATATCCAATATTGCATTGAAATAAGCTATACAGGCACGCCATGATGTCTTTGTGGACTTGTACAACTCATGTCTTGAAGAAGGGACGTTTCCTAAGAACTGGAAGAACCAACGCCTAGTGCTACTACCGAAAGAAGATAAGCCACCTGGAGAAGCTTCCTCATACAGACCACTCTGCATGCTGGACACCCCGGGCAAGATCTTAGAGCGCATAATCGATGTTAGAATGAACCAAGTCATTGAGAAACCAGGCGGACTTGCGGAATGTCAATACGGCTTCAGAAAAAAACGCTCCACTCTTGATGCCATAAGCTTAGTAGATAACACCGCTAGAACTGCAACAGAAGAAAAAAGATGTAAAGGAGGATCCAGGAAGTACTGTGCTATTATTACACTGGATGTTAAAAATGCGTTTAACTCAGCCAGCTGCGGCAAAATACAGGAGGCACTACGGAAAAAAGAGGTACCCGCATATATAAGAAGGATTATGTCTGACTACCTGAAAGACAGAACCGTTTTGTATGACACAGAGAGCGGCACGATCGGCTATTCCTCGATGCTGCTCGAAGTAGACGACCGGACGATGCGGCAGGAAGAAGACGGCAGGACGATGCAGAATGAAGAAGACGAGTTTGATCATGAACCCCTAATCACCTTAGTGGATGGGGGATGTACGGAAATGTCAAACTTCAAAGGAAAAGCAAAAAAGGCTAGTTTACGGGACCCACGGAAGTATTGTTCAACGATAGTACCTATGGGGATCCGGTGTCGGAGGGCCACTTGTGCAGAGCTTGCTCTACTTACGCCACATAAAAAAACACACACAGACACACAGGCACACACACACAACGACATGCAGCGAAACGAACGAGCTGAGTTGCATTTTTTGCCGGAAAAAGGATGGAGAATTAAAGAGTGACCATGCAGCTGGTAGCTATACATGCCCAGCCTACCGAGCAGCATTAAAAAAACTGAAGAACTAACGAAACTAAAGATAGTGCAGTTGAATCTAAACCACTGTGAGACAGCACAGGACCTACTCAACCAGTATGTCCGCGGAAAAAGGTAGATGTAGCTATTATGTGCGAACAATATAAGAATCTAGACAAACCATCGTGGGAAATGGACACTACGGGTATAGCAGCGATCTGGGCATGTGGAAACGTCGCTTCATGTGGAAATATGAAGACCCGTGAAGAATGATTTATACAAGCTAAGGTAGCAGGTGTCTCTGTTTACAGCTGCTACGCTTCACCTAACGCTTCAATCGAGCAGTTCGAACAACTGCTAGATCGGCTCATACAAGACGCAGTAGGGAGAAAATCGGTACTGATTGCAGGTGACTTTAATGCGTGGGCTGTGAAGTAAGGCAGCATAAGGACTAACCACAGAGGTCGAATACTCCTAGAAGCAATCGCTCTCCTGGATTGGCTCCTAGTTTACCAAGGATGCACCCACACATTTAGGAGAGGAGACGCAGGGTCTATTGTCGACCTGACGTTTGTTAGCAGCAGCCTTATTGGCTCAGTTGCTTCATGGACTGTAAGTGAGCACTACACACATAGTGATCACCAGGCCATAATAATGAAGGTAGGAATATCAAAACAGGGACCCAGCGCGAGTACAACGACCAATAGAGTTAGTTGGAAAACGAAGGATTTATGATAAGGAGATGTCCCTGTTAGCACTAGAAGAAATGCAACTGTATGGAACAGCGAACAGCAAGGCGGAGCAGGTGACGGTCAACATTACCCAAGCATGTAACGCTGCTATGCTTCGAAGAGTAGCATACAGTAGACGACCACCAGTATACTAATGGGACAAAGAGATTGCAAGTGCACGTAGCGAGTGCCACTAGACCAGAAGACGATAACAACGGGCGAGAAAGAAATACTATAAAACTGGCATAGGCAAGGAAATAGTAAAGAATTACAGGACGAGGTCGAACAAGACCCTTGGGGTCGAACGTATAAAATAGTAATGAAAAAGATTAAAGGAAGCTACGTGCCTTTACCAAAGTACCCGGAACTATTGCACCGGGTAGTAACCACACTGTTTCCCAGGCAACTGGAAGAGCCGAGTGTCAATATAAGAGGTGTAAATGAAGAGGCTATCGCTTCGATCACGATTGAGGAATTATTAGCCAGAAGGGTAGCAAACAACAAGGCCCCAGGGCTGGATGGCATTCCAAATATTGCATTAAAGCATGCCATTCACGCTTATCCAGAGGTCTTCGTAGACTTGTACAATACATGTCTAGAAAAGAGAACATTTCCCACAATCTGGAAGAAACAGCGACTAGTGCTTCTGCCAAAGAGAAAGAAACCAACCCAGGAGTCCTCATCACACAGACCGCTCTGCATGTTGGATACCCCAGGCAAGATCCCGAAACGCATTATCTGCGTCAGAATGGATCATTTTATAGAAGGAAAAGGTGGATTAGCGGAACATCAATATGGCTTTAAAAAGAAGCATTCAACCCTGGACGCAGTTAGTCTAATGATTGACACTGCACAAACAGCGATAAAGGGAAAAATATGGAAAAGAGAAAAAAAGAAGTATTGCGCTATAGTTACATTGGATGTCAAAAGCTCATTCAATTGGCCAGTTGAAGTGAAATACACGAGGCACTCCGGAAGCAGGATGTGCCCTTATATATAAAAAGGATGATGTCCAACTACTTGAAGGGCAGAATCTTATTATATGACACTAAGGACGGTTCCAAGACCTATAAAGTTACAGGAGGCGTCCCCCAAGGGTCAGTACTTGGCCCACCGACTTGGAACATCATGTACGACGGGGTACTAAAGCTACAATTACCTGTAGGAGCAACAGTCTTGGGATTCGCTGACGACATAGCAGTAGTGGTAGTAGAGAAACATAAAGAAGAGGTGACAGATATAGCTGAAGAGTCAACCTGTATAATACACGAATGACTAACAGAGACGGGTCTGGAATTAGCCAGTCACAAAACGGAAGTTATCCTCATTTCAGTAGAACGAAGATAAAAGAAATCACACTGACGGTGGATGAATATGAGATCGTTTCTCAACCAACTATCAAATACTTGCTCATCACCATCGATGCAAGACTAAGTTTTAAACAGCATCTGCAAGTAGTTCACTATCACGATTGATGCTAAATGTAGAGCCAACTCAGAAGCGAAGGTTACTCTTAGCCTGTGTAACCACATCGATTATGCTATACGAAGCCCCAATATGGACAGATACGAAGCAAGTGAAATCGTATGCACAAAAGTTGACTACAGCTGTTGCTATAGCGAAATCGCGTAGATACTTTCGTAAATTGTTAACAGCGCTAGTTTAAACAATTCCATTTGTAATGGCGAAATATTCTTAACCAACGCGTAATTGATTTCTGTTTCAGACGGGATTTAATAACTGATTCCCAATTACTGTTATCTACTTAAGGAAATATATTTTGTTAACATTAAAAACATAGGAACAGACTCTTTTATTGCCCCTTTCCCCAATCCAGATCCTGGAACCGACTGACTGTCCAGCATCCTGGGGAAAGTTGAACCGTTACAAGGCGCTCGGACAGGGACCTGATTAAGAATATTTCGCCTAAAAAATTTTTTTTTTACGATAAACATTGGCGGAGTACTTGTTTTGACGGGCACTCTTTGTACTGTTGAGTATCATCTTCTGGGTGCATTTCGCAAGCTCTGCAAAATGAGTATTTTGGAGCAACGTCAATCACTTTTCCATTTGCATTGCGAATCAAAGTAGAGACCCCTTGAAGAGAACAGTGTCCACGCTTTCTCCAAGAACCATTGCCTGAAACAGTCTCACGGTCATCCTTTTGAGTCTCACTGCTACAATCTTCCTGCATAGCTGCCTTGATTGATTCCTTAGCTGCATTTTCACTTGCTGCTTTCAATTCTTGATTAATATTATCAAAATTACTGTGAGCAACTGGAGGCAAAAAGTCCATTGTTCCACAAAAAGTAGTCAAGCCAGCGTGTCCATGGCCAAGAGATCCCATAGATAATACTGATCATCTATTTAATTAACTTCATACGCGTTACTTTTCACACCAACTTTTTTACTGGAGTCAATGAAAGCAACTTTGTTGCACATGGTACAAGTGATCGTTAGCTCGAAACCAAGATCTCTTACATCTACTTCACCAAATTTGACACCTCCACGGCAAACTTTGCAAGCCAGAAATTCCTGCAATCCTAGATAAAGTAAAGAGATATCAAATATTCTGTTTTGTGCAGGACCAACCTCAATACATTTTGATTTTAATTTTTGTCCAGATCTTGATACATGTATTTCTGGTTTCGCAAACTGAACTTGTGTGCTAACTGTTGAAGCTTGTGCAATGGTTCGTGTCCTTTGAGTACCGGATGTTGAAGGAAGCATATTGGGCACTATTGCTGGACACGTTGCTGCTCTTGTTGGCATCGATGGTTCATTACGTCTCCTTGCTGATGATTGTGTTAGTGGGTTGGACGTTGACTGCGTAGCTTCATCCAAGTTTTTTCTATAAAAAATTCTTGGCCTATTCTTTTTTCTTCCAAATCTTCTCATTTTGTTCTCTTTCTCTATTTGTTAATAACTTATTATCGAAGTGGTCTTTTGCAAAACGGGATTTTTTATCAAGTGGCGCGGTAGCGCCACGAAGGCGAGTTTGAGAAGCATGCGGCGACCGCAACACTATTTATTTCTATATTGGGTTTTCGAATTTTCAATTCAATAAATACAAATATTTACATGATTGTATCTAAATTTTTTTGGCGTATAATCACATTTGTATGCTTAACTATGATTTCTAATCGATATATTGGCAAGATAGCAGCTCTTTTTACAATAAACGAGTATGTTTTAACAAAAATACTCAAATCCGTTTGGGATTCTTCAGATCAACATGTTCAGACCATGAAGTTAGCCGTACACGGCTAGTGTTAAGACCGTGAATTTAGCTGCACATATTGCTTTCCTACATACTTATACAGACCAGGGGGACCTTCGGCCCGGGTGTGATTGCATTTTTTTTATTTAATATCAAGTGGCGCGGTAGCGGTAGCCAATGTAGCTGATGATGAGGTCTAGGTAGTTCGCACCGTGGTTTTTGGTGCTTAGGTGTAAAAATGATTCGAGGACGGCGTCTAGGTCTATAGGGTGGCCTATGATGAAGTCTATGTGCTTCGTAGATATTGGTCTTTAAGTGTAATAATAATATTCATGGACAGCGAAAATTTACCCCTATCCAAATTTGATGATAACACTAAAACACTGGCTGTGAGCTACAAAATTTTTATTTTTTAATAATTTGATTTAAACAAAAAATTTTTTAAATATTAATAAATAAATAATTTGTAGCTCACAGCCAGTGTTTTGGTGTAATTATCTGAATGGTAAAACCGTATTGACCCTCATTATGTGAATTTTATAAATTTTATTAATTTAAAACATCTTCGAAAAAAATATACTGAAGGTTAAAATAAATTTTATCTCGTATAAACACATATTCGTAACTATCAGCTTAAATAAAAATATTAAGCTGATATCACCTGATAATCAGCTGACGTTTTGACACGATTATCGGCAGATTATCAGCTAATAATCAGTTGATTGTCATTTGCTTTTTTTCATTAGGGACATTATCAATCATAGCCACCATACTAATATTTAATAAAGGTGCTGAATATGCTTCTATTTTATTTTCAGGACAAATATAAAATACTCAAAAAAATTTACTAAAAAGGACTGAAATCTCTAGAAAAAAACTTTTGAAAAAGTAAAAGGTTAGGCGAATTTGATATATTCCGCAACAAAATTACAGATAAAAAAGAACTGAGATCAATTAAACAAAGTCAATTTTATTGTATTTAATCATAATAAAGCAAAAAAATTGTTTTGTTTAATCAAGGGCTTACTTAACTTAAAATTAAGTTACATGATGATCCATTAGGAACAACTCTCAATATACTTACTACATAACTTGCCATGCCCGTTTCATTTTGATTTCTAATGAACAACCAAATCTTTCATTCTATATATTAGACATGATACAAACATCATAAGTACAATTAAAAGGGCATGGCAAGTTATGTAGTAAGTATCTTGAGAGTTGTTCCTAATGGATCATCATGTAACTTAACTCTAAATCAAGTAAGCCCTTGATTGAACAAAACAATTTTTTTGCTTTATTATGAATAAATACAATAAACTTGACTTTGTTTGATTGATCTCAGTTCTTTTTTTCTGTAATTACGCTGCCGAATATATCAAATTTGCCTAACCTTATTTACTTTACTTTTTCAAAAGTTTCTTTTTAGAATCATATTGTACGTGAAATTTACTATACAAACTGTGTATAAAAAGTGCCAGAAAATTAATTTTTTGTAAAAGTACTATCGAATCAAAATGTGTAAAATACAACATACAATGTACATACAATT
The DNA here is from genome assembly GCA_037356405.1 of Nasonia oneida. Classification (NCBI taxonomy): domain Eukaryota; kingdom Metazoa; phylum Arthropoda; class Insecta; order Hymenoptera; family Pteromalidae; genus Nasonia; species Nasonia oneida. Next base: position 19,916 of record JAZHPH010000242.1, on the reverse strand, counting down.
TTCTATCAATATAGGAATATATAATAAAAAAATCGATTTTTTCAAGATTTTAACCTAGGCTTAACCCCTTAAGTCTCGCCGCTAGAGGTGGTGTTCTCGCTGCCATAAGCTCTGCTGTTGCCTGGTCTGGTTGCTTGTCGATGCTCTCTTCTGGCCCGTCAATATTTGCCTCGCCCCTTTGATTGCAGCTAACTTCTAAGTCTGTCGGTTCGGCTAGCTTGACCCTGGCCTCGGCCTCTTGGTCAGAAGTTGCGCCGTCGAGGGAGACAGCCCCGTCGGCTTGGTGTTTGTCGGTCGCCTTGGCCGTGTCCGCTCACAATAGTGACTGATAAGGTAAAGGAGACTTCCCTTGCCTTTTCCGCTCACTCTCCCGTTCTTTCCCCTTTCTCTAGGCCCTTCGGAATCCTTTGGGTTCCTACGCGTCGCCTGTCTATCTTTCTCCAGACGATTGTATCCAATATAAAAACGTCAATTACTGGAATGGGGTGTCAGTTAAAAGAATGAAATATTAGTCAGCGGAGTGGAGTGACCAAAAGTATAGCTATAAAACAAGTGCATCAAGCACGGGTGGCGAGTGATGAATATTATTGCACTTAATTAAAATCGTTATTTCAAAAATAAATTTGATTTGTTGATTTGATAACATCAATATGTAATTTCCGTGTGAAATGGAACACCATAGCTAAACTGTAGCTATATTGCAACGCGCTAAAACTTTTCTTTTTAACATCTTCATTGTCGCCTAGCTACCAATATCGTATTCTAAATATTGCACTTATTTTTAGCAGCTCTAAAACTCACTACTAATATGTTATAATTTCAGTATTGGAATTACGTTTATACAACTAAGCTACCAAACGATATGAAGGAGTGGGTTGATTTTCATATGAATTGTGAAGATATAGCTATGAACTTCCTTATAAGTAATATAACTAAAAAATCTCCTATAAAAGTAAGTGAATTATACTGATTATTCATATATATTGATACTGATTATATATTAGTAGATAAATATGTGAGAATGACATTTTATATGAATTTTTGCGAGACTTATAGTTTTTTTACCAGCATTGAAACTTGCTTCTCTGAACCCAAGTTTTTGTGCCCTCTGCGTTTCTGCATGGCAGTCATAAACCCTGTTACATATTTAATTTTATGAACGTATTGCGATTCGATTAAAAATTTAAAACCGCTCCCAATTTTGTTAGCAGTATGCTTTCTCCAAGTGACATGATGGGTAAAAAAATCGTTTTGCTTAAATAAAAAGATATATCCAAAAAAGCAGTGTCCAGGCGATCAAGAAAATCTAAAAATCAAGGAAAAATCATGAAATTTTCTGAGTCATAGAAAATAAGAGAAAAAAAAATAAATTTTGAGTCGATATTTTTTTTTCAAAATTAACAAATAACATCAAAGTATATATATTTCATACTTTATACAGATATACAACAAGCTCATATCCCATATTATATTAAAGAGAAACCCATTTTGGCCTTCTCCAGTTCTCCACTTTTTCGAGTTCATAATCCCCTATTATATTAAAGAGAAGCCCATATTAGCGTACTTCTGTTCTCCAGTTTTTCGAGTTTGTAATCGCTTATTATATTTAAAGAGCAACCCATTTTGGCGTTCTCCGGTTCTCCGGTTCTCCAGTTCTCCGGTTCTCCTGTTCTTTAGTTTTCCGAGTTCATAATCTCCTATTATATCCCCTATTATATTAAAGAGAAACTCATTTTAGCGTCCTCCGGTTCTCCGGTTCTTCTGTTCTCCAGTTTTTCGAGTTCATAATCTCCTATTATATCAAAGAGAAACCTATTTAGGCGTTCTTCGGTTCCCTAGTTTTCCGAGTTCATAATCACCTATTCTATTAAATCTCATTTAAATCATCAATTAATTAACAACCTTGTGCAATGGCATCGACTTAAGGGTAACGATTTCAGACCCGTCTCACAGATCACCAAAGTAAAGAGCGCCCCTCCATTGAAACCCATAAAGTGAATATAGGCACAACAAGGTTGTTATACACAATCGTATGTATAAGTAGCAGAAAATTTTTTTAATAACCATTGTCTGCACAGCCTTTCCAACGTTTAGTCGGCTATGGTACTACAATGCTTAGTCGGCTTAAATCATCCTGTAAATGAAAAATCATATTAAAACAATACAAATAAATTGTGGTTCAAAAAGTTACCGAAATCATCGATTCGAAGGTTCAGAAAAGACTAACAAACAAAAGCGGTATCTTGGGTTACTATACACATTTTAAAAATGTAAAAAACTTAATAGTAATAGTGCGGAAATTTCAATAGTTATATCAAATAGAACGTCTGTAAAATTTGAGCGCATAAAGTCAATTGCTTTCGCTCTGTCTAAAGTCAAAAAGTCCAAAATTTTCGCTTAAAAAACTTTTTTTTTTAATTCTTTAAACAAATTTAAAAGGAAAATGTTCCAATACATTTTTTTTGTAAAATGCATTCCTTCTTGTTGATAAATTATTGAAGTTTTGGAAATTTAAGTTGAAAATATTGAATTCAACACTTGAATGATTTTTCAACAATAAGGAATGCATTATACAGAAAAATGTATAGAAACATTTTTCCCTTAAATTTATATGAAGAATCAAAAACAAATTTTTTTAAACGTAAATGTAATTTAAACATAATTGAAAATTTTTAATTGGATAATTTAATTTTAAATTAATTGGACGTGTCACAAATTGGAACGAAAATAACGTCATTTTCTGAATATTTTGATTATATGAAAATTAGATATTTGTGTAGTATTAAGTCCTAAATATAAGTGGCCTTACAGGTGTTACCATCCGGATTGTATCACGGAAAATGGAGGCGCTGCACACACCTTGCGTTAAATGTGTCAGCCCCCTAGTCGTCCAATGCTTAATAAACAGCGTTACATATCGTTGACCCTTTTTGGTCTTCTAATCCAGGTACATTAATCATTTTCTTAATGCTCGATCGTCACTCTCCTGCCCTGGTAGATCCTGAACGGACGTGCAAACAGCAGCTCTTCGGAAAAGGCTTTCTTTGTTTTCTCATTTGGCGGTGCTTTCTTTTGTGGTTGTCTGGGATTTTCCCTGAAGTTATCGAAGGAAGGATTAAGGTCAGTAGATCGATTTTGATTTTCTCCCGTCACGTTTTCGGGTTTTCTTTATACAATTGGAGCTTCCTTGTGCGGTTGTCTTTCAGATAATTCGGGTTTATTTGCGTAACGGGGTCCTCGCTGTAAGTCGTCAGACGCAAACGAGCGCTACATTCTTCAGCGTCTGTGGTATTCGCGGGCAATTAGTTAAGTGTGATCGGGAAAATTGTCGGGAAGGACAAGTATATTTGTGGATATCTTGACGTGTGGGTGCGCCTGGTTGCGACCAAACCTTGGGACATGCGAGAGTCACGAATAGAGTATATAATCAGTGGTTGTCTTTGTTTCTCGGCTACCTTGGCGGAGTTTCGATTATTAGGACATTTGCGATTACAATACGGTTAAGTGGCTATCAGTGCGGAAAATCGGCTATCTACGAAAATATAGGCTCTCTATTGCAGAAAAGTCAGTATTAGGTTTTGTCGAGTGTTAAATTACTGCGCGAGTTAATAGTCGTATAAATCGTAGAAAACTGGATATCTCTGTGTAAAACGACAAAGTGTAAATTGTGAGTAAATTAAATAAACGCGTGCTGAAAATCAAAGACAAGACTTGTCCGACTTCAAGTGCATCTCTCCTAAACCGCGATCGCGGGACTAAGCTGACCGCGCATTCCCACGTTTCGGCAAATCGAGTCGGCGAGCACTTGGCGCCCTTGGTATTGTTGGAGTGTGTGGATAATAACACTGTGGGGTTAATTAATAATCTTATATATATTGATAATAGTAGTGGCAATATAGCCCCGTCGGCAGTGCGTCCGCTCACATCGGAGTCTTGTATCGGATGCTTGTGAAATTCTCTACTAATTGATACTAAATAGTATATATTTAAAATTATTAATAAAGCTTTTATGCATGTTTGCTTAAGAAAGTTTTATGAATAAATGAAACTACTATTGAAAATCGTATATTTTATGTTTACAGCTATCATAATTAATTTGAATACCTTATTTCAATTTAAATTCATTAAAATTTGCAATGCATCGATATAACAACCGTAGCTTTACACCGACCGATAATTGTAATTTTAACTAAATATAATGAAACGTAAAATTAACAAACATATATTCAATCCATTCATCAATTGTGCACAAAAAGCGAACTGTATAAATCGAAAAACATACAGTTTAGTGTTAAATTATTTCATGAATAAACCGCGTTATCAGTTTATTATTTGAAATTCTTTTTATTATGCTGCAAACAATATACTATATGTATGTATAATTATCCATATAAAACCATTTCACAAAAACTACTGCTAAAAGCGAACTTATGCAAATCGAAATTTGCATAGTTTATACAATAGTTTGTTGTGAAATGATTCTAAATAAACATTTACTATTTTAAAATGGAATAAAGCATTTACATTTTGAAAAAAGCGGAAAATTCCGAGATCGGTACACAGTTACAAGCGTGCGTATTCCCGAAACTGTCCCTGCAATAAAAAAAGGTCCGAGCTTTGTAGGTTGTCTTAATTACGGTCGCTCTAGACGCTGCCGATATCTTAGGCAAACGCAGCTGCTCATTATAAAATTGCGCTCAGTCCGTCGCGCCGAAAACTTTCTTCTACCGACTAATGCGCAGAAAAACTATCGCTATTGTAGTGCATCCGCTGATGCCTCTCGTCGATGTGCGCAGCTCAAGAGATTTACGATAGGGCTATCTGTCCCTCGCTTTCTCTCTTCAGGCCCGCATCTCTGTATTTGCTCGACGAGCGTCGCGTACGCATTTATACATTTCGAAAACTGAAGTTTAAAAATGTTAAAAATATTGTAAAAATCGCATGGCGTGACAGGTCCGCAGAGCATATTTTATTTCTTCTCTATCCTCCGGCCGGTTAAGGGGACCTCAACGCGCCGATGAGCATTCCTCTATCCGCCACTCAGGGGACCACGCGCCACATACAAGGTATCGGCATCCCCGCGCGGGGATTGGTGTGTGAGGGATGGGTGTGTGAGTGTGTGTGTCTGTGTGTATGTATACCGTAATATTTCTGAAACTACTCCGTCAATATTAATAAAATTTGACATGCATGTTTATTTTTGGATTCTGAATTCGGAATAAATATTTATTATTAATTTTCTCAATTATTTTTCTTTCTATGTCCATTTATTGATTATTGAAAAACACTATTTTGCGTTTTTTTTCAATCATCCCATTGTTACAAACAATTTAGCTATAATGCATTTGAAAGAGAATAAAATTTCCTTTTTCTCGTTCAGTTTTCGTGATCGACTGCTCTGTTCGGCAGATAAAATAAAAAAGGTAATTTTTTTTTAAATGCATATCTCTGAAACTAAACATCATTACCTTACGAAAAAAATGATGTTGAAGGGTCACGGTCACGGCAGCGGTTTCATATTTATATATATATATATATATATATACATGCATACACACACATGAAAATATTTTCACCTGAGATATATGTATATATGTATGTGTGGGTGCAGTGTTCTCGGAATTTCTTCACTGCTCGTAGGATCCCAACTGAACGAGTGGTTCTTTCGGGCTAAAATTTTTAGAGGAAATTTTGTACACCTGTAGTTTTTGTATAAATGCAGGGATTTAATTTCAATCAGCATAAAATGTTTGGCGATGAAAATACTGAATTTTTTCCTTTTATCGCCTATTATGCAACCTTTTTGTTTATAATTATATCATATTATAATTGACATTGATCGACACTAAGAGTTAGGCCAGCTGGTATTGCCACTCTCAGCACTTTGGCTTGACTGACTACAGCTGCGAGCAACACGTATAGTGAGAGAGAGAGAGAGAGAGAGAGAGAGAGAGAGAGAGAGAGAGAGAGAGAGAGCAGCGCATGTTACCATGGCAATCCTCTACTGAGTTAGTCTAGTTACCGAAACTATCGCGCGTTAAAACGCAGCTCACATGCATGCTTCTTGAAGATTTGCTCTTTCTATCTCCACTGCTATGATTATTCGCGAACAGTAGCTCTGTGACGAAATCACTTTATGTCTGCAAATGAAAGGTCAAAAATAATCAAATCTGATCTTCGATAAAATTTGAAATCATTCGAAACATTATTTAAGAATAGTTAAACCTTTAATTATGAATAAATAAATTAATTGATTATAAATAAATTAATTGATAAAGAATTTTTTTGGTTCTAGGTAACAGCTAAGAAAAAGTTTCGCTGCCCTGAATGCGTGAACACTGAAATGTTATCAGCTGATTTAACTCATATGATTGAAAGAACACAATGTATTAATGAATTCACAAGATTATTCGGCCAAATGCCTTTGAAGTTGGTGGAATTTCGCGCAGACCCTGTATTATTTAAAGATAACTTTCCAAATAAATTAAAACGCTTTAACAACGTTGGAAGTTTGTAATTATGTGTTACTAGTGTATCATTTTATATAATGTACAAGTTCAAATACAAAATAAATGTATAATTTTGTAAAAAAATAAAATTCCATCTTCTATAACGGGGTATGTTGCGGCCGCAGAGACACTAGCTGTGTATAATGCGGCCGTGATGTAGCACTTCTCCTTATTACAATCGAGACAATCTCTCGTTTTCTTGCGTTTTTGCGAGACATGGTGGACCTGCCAAGGTACGGATAGCAGCAGAAATAATGTAGGCTAGTCGTGAAGCGACGCGCGTGCCCGCGGAAGTGGTGGGATCTTCATTCGTTCGGGAAAGAGGTTGAGCGGATTCATGCAGAATAAAGCCTCACGGCAACATTACGAATTACGTCAAAGAACAATATATAACACGAAATTCAGAAAAAATGCACACTAGTGCGATGCGCAGGTGACTGCAGTAGAAAGAGAGAGCGGGAGAGACGGCTAGTGAGAGAAAGAAATTGACGAGCTCGTTGACGCTGTTGTAGCCGGTCTAGGACCCAAAAGACATCTCCTGTTTGGGCGAAGTCGCAATCGGTATTTTGGGCTCTCGCACGTAAAACTCCAGGATTTACTAACACCATGCACTTATGGTCGCGCGCGGTATCAAGGATCTCGGGGGCTAAGTCGAGCCATCGGAAGCTAGAGCGTATCTGTCGCGCGATCAAACTAATCTAACTCGCGAAGCTCACGCTCTCTTTATCTACTCTCTGCACCGTGACCTCGCGTGGCGCAACAGCGTAGCGAGTGTGATAAACACGGTGCAAAAAAGAACTACTTAGGTCACAGATAGGGGTGACTTAAGCGCGGTCTTAGCTCACACTGTGCTATAAACTAAATTGAAAAATACGAATCTGGGACAGCTGGGTTACGCAAATATAAAATTATTTGTAAGTTAATTGTTTATTTCTTTGTGTATTCAATGAAAAACTTAACAGCCAAACTCCACGCATTAAAAAAATATGAAATCAGTCAAAAAACCTTTTACAAGGTACAGTGTTTATTTATTTATTTATTTTTCCAGAGTTACATATAAACAGAGTTACAAATAAATATTTGCAATCCGATACAGAGTAGATATTATTTTACACAATTAACACACTATAACGTCGCAAATCCTGCAGAGGAAAACGTAGTTTCCTGTTCGCCGGTCCGGTTTAATAACAAAAAAATATAACAAGATGCTGGATAGTTATGTTGTGATCTTCACAGCAATTACCTCCAGCCATACTCATCATTCCATACAATTAATTCATTCATAAAGTAGCATGTCTCTGAGTCGGACTTCCTTACTCAGATCGTACTATCCTTCATACGTTCACACATTCGCACAAACTTTGGTTGGATTACGAGAGTTTTTTTTTTACTCTCTTCGTCCCAACTCTAATTTACCTCATTTGTGTGTCGTGATTTAAAAGTGATATATAATCTTATTTAACATGTTGAATAACACCCGTCCCTGGTAGAAATCACTCCACTCCCCAGCCAGGACCAGACAGTAACAGACCATTAAATGCTGTAAACTACATTTCATGATCTGTCACCGGTCTATTCCGACTAGGAACTAGAATGATTTCTACCAGGGGTATTTGTTATTATATAAGCTAAATTATAAGCTAAAGTTTTTAGAGATTCTATATTTTTGTCTAGTTACTAGTAATGTGACGATGTCACAAAATTAATTTATGCTAATTAAGATTACATTGCACAAAATATGAGATTCAATATTTTTGTATATTAATAATATTTTTGTATATTTGCAACTATAAGTTTTCTTTCATTTAACTCATTCTGATTATTGTTTACCAAATATATTTGAGGTGACTTTGTACACGATTAAATTAATGTTGACTTAATTAATTTTATAACAACTTGTTAAAAGGGTATCAAGTTGGTTCTAAAACATACCTTTTACAAGGTAAAATGTTGGCAACTATAAGTTTTGATTCAATCAAATTTAGATATTGTTCAGTAGAGACATTTACGTATCACTGTAATCTTTCTATTAATCAGAAATGACTAGTTTATCGTTACGAAAATCATGTGCAGCAAATCCTTCGAAAAGTTGTCAATGTATAGATATATCCTCTTGTCTCCTTTTTGTGTATGTCTGTCTGTTTTAGGTTATGTTTTGTTTGCGTTTTGTATGTTGTTTCGTGTACGGATGTGTCTGTTTGTGCTCGTGTGTTTAAGTGAGTGTTTGTGTGAGCGCGTGAATACACGTGTGTATGAGTGCGCGAGCACACCTGCTCCTCCACTTTTGTAAACGAACTATGGGCTTTTTTCCCCTCTCCCTCCTTTCTTCTACTGTCTCTGTCATTCCTTCACTCTTCCTCTGCCTCCACTTCAACTTCATCCTTCCATCTTTTGTATTTTTTCTTCTACTTGGATCCTAGCCCTCTTTCCTCTCTTCACTATCTACTTCTTCTCCTCGTCCCACGAGTACCTCATTCCCTCCACTTCTGCTATTATTTCCTCCTGCAGACATCTTCCATCTCCCTCTTTTTCCACTCCCTCTCTCTTTCTTAGTTCTCTCATAATGAATGCTTTGTCTCTTTTCTCCTCGTGCGTGAGCCATTGCTCCAATCTAATATTTCCTCCTTCTCCAATCTTTGCCCTCCTCTCCCAGATTTTCTCCATATCTTCTTTGCACTTAAAATTACTTTTTTTGTCTCCTCCGTTCTCGTGTCTTCTAGTTCCCATGCTACTCCCTCCATGATATCATCCATCCATTCTTTCAGTGAGTCCTCCTGATTAAAAATATTTAGGTGCACAATCAAACCTCTTTCCCACACCATACATTTATTTTCACTTTTATTTTTTTCCGGTCCCTCTCTTCTTCCCTCTCTTCTGCTCCTGCTATCCATACTGTCTCCGACTCTTCTTCCTCCTCTTATTTCCTGCTTCCTCTTCATTATTCCCGCCTTTTATTCCTTCTCCTCAACTGCTTCTCTTACCTCTTACATCTCTTTTTTCCAGTTCCTCATTTTCGCTTTCATTACCTCCATATCCTCTCTCATCTCTTGCATTCTTTTCTCCAATTCGTCCTCTCTCTCTCTCTCTCTCTCTCTCTCTCTCTCTCTCTCTCTCTCTTTCCAGCTTTATCTTGATTTTCCAGTTCTCCACCTCTTCCTTTAAATCTCTTATCTCCCTTGCTATTTTTCTGTCTTCTCTCGACATTTCTGCTACCCTACTTCGCTTTCTTTGCTTTTCACTTTCACTTCTTTGATACTTTTCTAACCTCTATCTTGTTTTATCACCCCGTGTGTATGTTTGTCTGCTTGTCCGTTTTCTTGTTTCCCATCTTGTTTCAGTTCCTCATTCCTCTACTGTTATAGTCCTCTACCTAGTTCTAGTTACTTTTCCTTTGCTTCTTGTTTACCTGCTCCCCTGTTCACAAAAAGTCCCTTCTTCTTTCTCACCTTCCTCTAGTTCCTTTTTTGATTTTTCACTCTGTTCGTTTGCTCTTCCTCTGTCCTCTTTCTATTTTCTCTTTTTCTTCTCTTTTCCAAAGTACTCTATACTGTTTCCACAAATTTGTTCTCTTCCTTCATCCAATATCTGTATCCTCTGGCCTCATTCCCCATCCTGAACTTACTGTCGTGGCTAAACCTCTCTTCCCCGTGTTTCCTCCTCTTTTCAGGTACTCAGGCCTCTCTCCTGTTTGGTTTATTATCTTCTTTACATCTCTTGCTTGTCTTGAGTCTCTCATTTCCTCTTCCCATGTCTGGATATGCATATCCTTGTCCACTTTTTCTATTTCTATCCATACCTGCTCTCCTTCTCTCAATTTTCTATGGTATTCCGCTATTGACCATCCTCTTTTATTTAGCTCTTCTTCTCTTGTTTTTCTGTGCTCTCTCCTTCCTTTTCTTTCTCGCGTCTCCTTTTCTAAAATTCTCCAACATTCACTCCATAGTGTGCCCTCCTCCGCCTTGCATAGTTTTTCCTCGCCATACTGCATCACCCGTTTTCTTGTCCTTGTCTCTAGTCTGAATCTTTTCTCTGTAGGTGCAGTATGTGCTCTGGCGTTGCCCTATCCAGTTTTAATACCCATTTCATGTATTTTCTCTAACTCTTTCTTTGTTTTCCATCCCCATATCTCTGCCCCATACTCTGTTATGCTTTTGACCATTGCATCAAATAACCTCATCCTCAGTTCCCAGTTGTCCCTGAAAAGCTCTTCTCTTAGCCCCCACATTGAGCTCATCACTGTGTTAGCCTTCTCCTTTAGCTTTTTTATCTGTCCCTCCTCCTTGTCATTTTCTTTTAGTGTATATCCTAGGTAGTCGAAGCTTTTTACTATTTCCAGTTCTGTGTCTTCCTAGTAGAATTTCTCTTCTTTTTTCCTTCTTCCTCCATTCTTAAATACCATTATCTTAGATTTTTCTGTTTTTGCGCCAGCCCTTTCCTCTTTATAATCCTCTTAAACCTCCTTAGCATCTGCTTTAATCCTCCTGCGCTCGTCGCTAGAATTACCATATCGTCCGCGTATAATAAAGACCAAAATTTCTTTTTTCCTAGTACGATCCCTCCTTCTTGCACTTTACTTAGTTCCTTTTCTACGTCTGCCATCACTACTTTGAATAACGTTGGGCTTAGCGGGAATCCTTGTCTTACACCTTTGTGTAATTCGAAGCCTCCTATCTTTCTATTCCCAATTTTTAATTCACTCCTTGTGCCCTCATTAAGTTCCTTTACCCTGTCCCTAACTCTACTCTCCAAACCAAGTTTCCTCATCATTTCCCATATCTTCTTTCTTCTCACTTTATCAAACGCTGCCTTCATATCCGCGAAGAAGGCGTACACTTTCCCTCCTTTCTTCATAAGTTCTGTTTCCACCGTTTTACTCAGTAAATATATCGCGTCCGCCGTCCCTCTTCCTTTTCTAAAACCCATTTGTGTATCGTCCAGCATCCTATTTCTCTCTAGTACCCTTTCCATTTTTCCTCTGATTATTTCTGTGTAGATTTTATACCCTGTGTCCATCAGCATTATCCCTCTATCTATCCCTCTAAATAGTGGGGTAATTAAACCCGTCTTCCACTCTGTTGGGATTGTGATTCCCGCCCATATGTCATTTAGTATCTTTGTTAACTCTTCTATCACCTGTTCCTCCCTTACAACCATACCTCGTTCTGTATCCCGTCTGCCCCCGGTGCCTTTTTTCACTTTTCTTATGGCATTCCTCACCTCTTCTTCCATTATCTGTCCATCCTCTCCTGTGTCCTCTCCCCGTTCCTGTTTCTGTCACGTCTGTAGAGCGTATAGTTTTCCAGTGAAGGGATAGAAGTTACCTTCTCGTCAAGCCAGGTTTCCATCACAGCTATCACGTTAAAGAGGAGACGAGTGGACAAGAAGAGCCTGACCATCTCAATGTGTCCCGTAAGAGAGTTCGCATTGAAATGGCAGACTCTTAGGACCCCATGGAGGATGATGCTGAGAGCGAGATAGAGGACAGCGATCACGGCGATGATAGGCTTGGTGTTTCCGAGCAGGCTGTCTACAGAGCGGGCGCTCCAGCACCGCTGAAAGGTAGCAAGCAAACGATGGAGGCTGCGATGGTTCTGGTCTCGTTCCGCTACGAGCCAGCTCCCGAGTTTGGTCCTACGAGAGCCGAGGTTTTCGAGGGCTTTGCGACTCGGGATGAGACCGCTGAGGAAGTTGCGATGAATCCGCATGCACGCTTCGATCAATACAGCTCGTTCGACCGTCGTATTAATGAAAGTAAGAGAAATTTTTAACTTTTAAATTTTCTTAAAAAATTATTATTACTAACAAAATAATTTTTTAATCAGACGTCATGTGAACGAAGGCATGGAGCCCTGTCCGGATGCAGATCCAGAAAATGACGCGGCTATGATTTTTCAATCTATTGCTATTTCAAGCTATATGCAACGGTCGTGCGGAAGAATGAAGGCTCGTTTCTTTGCAGTCAATGACGATAATGACAGCAGCAGCAGCAGCGAGAAAGAGGGCCCATCATCGCCGGAAGTATCATCAGACTCTTCAACAGCACTGAGCCCTACATTGTCGATGCTGCAGAAGGTCGGGTTCTACGATGCGGGTCACCCGATCATCGATGACAGCACAGCGAGCGGCATGCCGCAGGTAGGCGGCGGCGGTGATGGCGGCGATACCTCGAACGAAGAGGCACCGTCGCCGAACAATAGTATTGTAAGCGTTTCTGCTTCAGCTTCTGATTCGGATCAAGAGGAGGAGGAGGAGGAAGCTCGTAACGATGAGCGTTATCGTCGCTTTGAAATTATTGCGAATACGGTGCATCGCGTACGGAAATTCCGTACAGACGCTCGCCGTCTGACGCTACGGATTAAAACACCGCCGCGTGGGACCAACATGCTCAGCTGGGTTGAGTTAGCAATACGTGACATTTACGAGTATTTGCTAACTCTAATCAAAAGCGGAAGCGATCGCGTCGGTGTTTCAATCTCTAGCGAATATTTCGCAAACTGGTCAGCCGGGATCTCGTATCGTCTCTCGTGCACGCTGATTGCCGATGATTTATGGTCTGTGGTGTCTGGACTCGTTCAGAGTAATGCAAATTTTCGAGTCGACGAGTCATTTACCGTTTGTTTGACCGTCGTAGAGATGCCTGTAGGTGCAGGTGGCTCTCGACGGAAAAACTTGACCGTCGACAGCGTTTCTCAACGGTCCTTCATTCAGATCGGCAATCGTGGCAATCTCTATCTGCCGAGAGCGCTCGTTGTAGGCGAAGCGAAAATCGCGCTTCAGACGAACGATACCCCGGCGATGCGAGCTGAGTGGAACGTCATCCGCGACGCTCGTAGGGAACTACAGCATGAGCGAGCTGTAAAATTGTGCCAGGATGCCGGTGTTCTCGTACCTCGCGAAGGTTGCGGTGTACGAGAGCTTCGTCAATTCCAGCATTATTTTACTGCTCGTGGTACAGCTTTAGTTGCTTACGAGAAAGACTCGATGGGCAACGGTGAAGCACCATTTTTTGACGGACGCTGCGATGCCTGCACAACCGTAATATTTTTGCTCTACTCCGAGCTTCAATACGACGTGATCGTCAATATTTTTTGGAGCTGAGAAGGCAACATTTTTCTGTACTTTTTGCAATCGCGGCTACAGTAATATCGAGGATCACAACTGTAGGCAGCTAAGTTCGCGCTGCTTCGTCTCGCCACCCTGTAGCGAGAACGAAGCTTTGCAAAAATGCGCATCGTGCAATCGCAGTTTTTTCGGCGATGTATGTTTTCGCAACCATACGGTTGCGGGATCATACACAGCGAGGCACAAGCGATTGTGCGATGTGTTGCAGATTTGCCTTACCTGCTGCAAAAGCGTGAACCGGCATTGCAAGTCGACACACGGTTATAATCAGCACTGTTTTATACAGCCGAAAAAAAAGATGCTTCAACGAAAAAATATCTTTATGTTTTCTACGATCTGGAAACGATACAAGAAGCATCGTATCGAGGCGATGAAAGCATAAAGATGCACGTCCCGAATGTCTGCGTTGCACAGCAAGTCTGCACGGGTTGCATAAGTTCTGACGACATTTCAGAATGGTGTCCCTCGTGCGGTGTGCGCGAGCATGTATTTACCAAAGAACCCGTTGGTCAGCTGCTACAGCTTGAAGTACGCGACAAAACGGACTTTGAAAATATAATATGCATCGCGCACAACGCACGAGGGTACGATGCGCAATTCATTTTACGAGAGCTTGTCGAACGTAAAATAAATTGCGCGCCAAGCATCATACTGAATGGTCAGAAAATACTGCGTATCCGGTATGGACGCACAAAGTTCATCGATAGTCTCAGATATTTTCAAATGAAGTTGGCCGCATTGCCTGCTACATTTGGTTTAGGTGAGACTACGAAAAAAGGCTATTTTCCGCACCTTTTTAACACTTCGGCTAACGCCGAATACCGTGGCGCCATACCGGATGCGCACTATTATTCGCCCGATACTATGTCGTCGAGCGAGCGCGAGCAGTTCTTGCTGTAGCACAGCGAGATGCGTGCAGCGAACGCAGTATTCGATTTCAGCAAGGAAATCGTCGACTACTGTCGCGTGGATGTGACGATTCTGCGTCGCGCGTGTGTGGCTTTCAGGTCGGAGACACGGACCCGTTTTTAGTGGCTACTACAATCGCGTCCGCGTGCTCTCATCTCTATAGAAAAAATTTCTTATAGCCACAGACTATAGGAATAGTCCCCAGGGGCGGGTATCGGCGCGCCGACAAGCACTCCCAAAAAGCCGTCGAGTGGCTGCTGCAGTGCGAGCGAGAGATCGGTCGCAAAATCGGCTTTCCGAGGGATATTTGGTCGACGGATTCTTACCATCTACCAATCCTGCAGAAAATCCCATCAGTGCTTTTTTGCCGCTTCTACTCGCACCTATTATCGAGCTCTTGTCTCGAAGTTATTTAATTCAAAGTCAGCAAAGTCGTGCAAGAAAAATGATTATCGTGCCCGAAGATATGTTTTCGCGCATGCAAAACGTTCAGCCAGCAGCAGTAGCACCGCCAGTAGTATACGAGTCGTGTGAAAACTCTGTTCAAACGTGCGGCGACAGTCTCTCGAGACTCAATTCCGAGATGCACACGATTCTACATTCGAATAAATTTACAGATGAGCGTGAAAAATGTCAAAACTATTTACAAGTACTGCGGCGATGTCTGTTTTTTAAAGATTCCGAACGTGACGCTGAACACGATTACGGGCGCGACGTCGACGAAATAGAGGCCACATCGGCACCAATGACTGAAGAAATTATACTTGACAGCGTGCCCAAGAGTTACGCTCATCCTGATTAGCGACGTTGTCGCACGCAGGAAAAAAACACTGGATCAGTCGGAAGTACCCATCGGTCGTTTACCTTTTGCCAAATTCATCAAGACAGTCGACACACCGATAAAGCTGATTGGAAACCCGGAAATAGTGAAAATTGGTAAAAATTTAACAGAGCCGAATAATACAGCGAAACGACGACTGCCTAGTAAAGAGAGCATCGACGCATTGATGGAAATACACAACTCTAGCAGCAGCAGCAGCAGCAGCAGCGATCACCGGCTTTGACGAGAAATCGAGCAAAGAACAAGTGGCTACATCTCCCAAAATTTTAAGCATGGCGTCGTCGTCGTCGTACGAGCAGCAATACTACGATGTCTCGCACGAGGCTGGTTACGCGAGTGCGCGCAATCTCGTGCGTGTAAATCGAAAAGGCGAATTATTTAGCGTGGCTGACACGCGGGAGAAAGAACGCATATACGAGTGGCTTAGTAATCAAGACGCCTATACTTTTCACAGACCCGTTAAGCGTAAATTTTCGCGATTAACTTACAACGTGAGCAACATTGACGACTTATGAGAGTGCGATTTGCTTCAATTAACCACGATCAAAGAGCACAACGACGGATACTGTTACCTACTCGTAGTGGTGGATATATTGGGCAAACACGCGTGGCTGGAGCCTCTACGCGATAAAACTACAGCCAACGTCACCGCAGCCTTCGGACGAATACTCGAGCGCACCAACGGTCGCGTCCCGATACTCTTACAATCCGACAAGGGTAAGGAGTTTGTAGGCTCGACGTTTCAGGAGTTTTTGTAAAAACGCGACATCAAATTCCGTACAGCTCGAAACCCCGACATCAAAGCGGCTGTGGTGGAAAGACTAAACCGTACTATACGCGAATGAATGTGGCGATACTTTGCTCACAATAACACGCAACGTTACATCGACGTGGTGCAGAAAATCATCGAGGCTTACAATCATACACAACACAGCGGTACAAAGATGCGCCCCTGTGACATGAGCATCTACAATGCTGCAAAAGAGCGCGAAAATTTAGCGAAAAGAGCTCGTCTGCAATCGACTTACAAGAATCGCGAAAAGATGGCGTCAGGTGTAATCAATAAATACAAGCCCGGATCTTACGTACGCATTAGTCGCATGAAAAATACTTTCGAGAAGGGATACGAAAACAATTTTAGCGAGGAAGTTTTCAAGATTAAGCGCATATCCAACAGACAGCAGTTACCGACGTTTATCCTGAAAGATTTGAACAGCGAGGAGATTGACGGCTTTTTCTATCTCGAGGAGCTCGCCTACGTTGACAAATTCAACTCGTGGATCAAAGCCTCTGAAGTATAAAAAATTTAAAAATGGACCAGAACGATTTTTACCTAGTTCTGCCTAGCAATATCAGTATGACGTACTACGACGAAAATTCCACCAGCTGCTTTACAACGCAGCTCTCGCGCGAGCTCAGACTCAGCGGGAATTGCAAAACCTATGCTGACATTTTGGGTCAAATGAAAGCACATGTAAAGTCCGAAGAACTAAACACAGAGGTCAAGTTCGTCCGTAAAACAAGACAAGGTGGCGTTCTAGTGGGGGTAGGTAAGAGCAACGACAAAATTAAGTCATTGCAAAAAGCTATCCAAGACGCAATCGGACAAGTAGGCACGATTGAGAACAAGATCTCCAAGATAACACTAGAGATCAGGGACATCGATGGACTTGTGGTGTGGGCGGACATAGAGCGGCGGCATGCAATGTGCCGACCCAACAGATAAAGTGTTTTCAGGACGATGCACACTCCAGGCACCGGAGCGTGCGAAGTCTTCCGGACGGCTCAAAATGCAAGTAGGACCCAAAGACAATGGCGAAGATACTCCAAGGAAACCTGCACAGAAGTAGGCTTGCACATGACCTGCTAACCCAACACGTTAAGGAGCAGAAAGTGGACGTCCTAGTGGACGCCGAGTTTACAAGGAAACTTGGTATATTAGAGGACGCTATTAGAGAGGTCCCCGGGGAAATAGTGGTTGGGGGCGATTTCACCGCGAGGGCCACGGAATGGGGTATGCTGACGACGAACCCAAGAGGCAGAGCAATCCTCGAGATGGCAGCCAGGCTGACCTTGATAGTAGCGAACGAGGGTAATACCACTACCTACCGGAGAACAGGCTTTGGAGAATCCATACCGCATGTAACCTTCGCGAGCGAAATGGCGATCCGCAACAGAAGCGACTGGCACGTCACGGAAGAATATACAGCTAGCGACCACCAGTATATTCTATTCAATATCAACGAAGACCGTCAAACCAGTACACGGAGAAATAATCATAGTCGAGCGCCAAGATGGAATACCCGACGCATGATCCGAGAGACACTCGCGGAGTTAATTCAAAGGGTGAACCTCCCATCCACCAGGATCTCAAACGAATTAGGCAGACGCGAAAGAGCAGAGATATTAGTGGAGAGAACTACTAATCTGATTACTGAGATCTGCGATGCGACCATGCCCAGGGTGTCCACCAGTCACCAGAAAAGACCGGTGTACTGGTGGACAGACGACATTGTGGATCTTAGGAAAGAAAACTTCTATGCTAGAAGAAGGGCTCAAAGGGTGTGGAAAAAGACAAGGCCTGAAGCCCCAATTGCGAAAAATTCTCAGACATGATAAAAGAGAGTAAGCGCCACTGCTGTACAAAGATCATCGACGACGTTGAGAAAGACCCATTCGGCGATGGATATGCGATCGTTACACGAAAGATGGACGAAATGAAACGTACGGAACCTATGGAACCTGAAACAATGGAAAAAGTAATCGATGGGCTGTTTCCCACACACCCGATCAGACCCCAGACAGAAGCGACGGAAATACCGGCAGACGAGATACCTCTCTTTACAGAAGGCGAACTCATCGCGGCAACTTCGTCCCTTAAAAGTGGCAGGGCACCGGGACTGGATGGAATCCCTGCGGAAATGCTCAGGATCGTCGCGTCGCAACGGCCAGAACTGCTCTTGGAGATGTACAACCAGTGCCTGATGCAGGGAGTTTTTAGCACGCGGTGGAAAAGAGCAAGACTTGTACTGATTGAAAAACCGAAAAAAGAAGTGGATGCGGATACCTCCTATAGACCACTGAGATTATGCGTCTTACGGAAGATTATCTGAGGGACCGTGTTATCGATTATGACAAGTAAGAAGGGCACAGAAGAAGACCTATCACTGCAGGAGTAGCGCAGGGTTCGATTTTGGGTCCAGACTTTTGGGGTATCTTATACGACGGGCTTCTAAAACTCGAAATGCCGGGGGACGTGATGCTCGTTGGATACGCAGACGACGTGACCGCGGTTATAACAGCACGGAATGTAGCAATTGCGCAAGCGAAGTTAAACGCGATCATGAGCAGAGTGCTATGGTGAATAGCGAACCACGGATTGACTTTGGCGCTTGATAAGACTGAAATTGTCCTATTGACGGGAAAGCGGATACCGACCATTATACCTATAAGGGTAGGCGGCGAGACTATAACGACGAAAACATCAGCCAAGTATCTAGGAATAACTCTAGACACAAAGCTGAACTACGGGGAAAACTAGATCGAGTCTGTAAAAAAGCCACGACTACGGACGAGCACGTACAGCATACTGCGCTACGGGCCAGGCTTCGTATAGCCTTCAAGAAGCCTGCTACGAGCTGCTGCATCAATTCCTCTCGATACTCTTTGGATCAGTATACCCGTTACTGATCTTTTATACACGGTATTAAGCACCGTTATATTTGGCGCCCATACGTTTCCGGACTATTTAATTGGAAAATAATTGAATAGTTGAACTATTCAATTGTAACAGTAACTGCGTAGTTTTCGCGAGCGCGAGAGGAATTTTCGAGAGCGAGCGCGTGTGTTTACAAGTCAGGATTATAAGCGCCCGAGTTGCTCCGCTAAGCGCGCGCGACCCTACGTGTTTACACTCGCGAGAGTCAGGTAGCGGCGAAACGTAAACAGGGAGAACACTTTCCAGCGCTCTAAAATTTTATCGTTGTGAAAATTTAAGCGTGGAATTTTAGAACATTTGAAACTCGAATGTTCGACTGTACTACGGAATATTCCGCCGAGCAGCCGTACATTACGTGTATTGCCGTCGCGCTTGATACGGCTACGGCAAACGGCGTGTGCTACAGAGCTTATATATACTCTGTTACTATTACGTTTAATCGTTTATATTAATTTTGTTTATTTATTTAACTGTTTAAAATTAATTGACCCTCATTATATTTGTTGCATTTTGTGCGTGCGTTCCCTTGTCACGTTCAACTGTACCCTCGACAAATCGATCCAAAATTTTTTTTTAGTAAATTAGGAATTGCGTAAATATTTTTTAATTGCATTGGGATTTTTTTTTAAATTGACTTGAAAATTTTTGAATTTTGGAAAAAAAAAATTTTTTTTTAAAAAACGTTAAGAAGCATTAAAATAAATTCGAAAAATGGCGTCAAGTTGGACTATCGCTGATTTGACGATTTTTAAAGAAAACGTAGATGTTAGAATACGTGACTGGATTCAGAATTTGTCGAGTATAGAAGTGGACGATG
>JAZHPH010000241.1:30564-179168 GCA_037356405.1 Nasonia oneida | reverse complement strand
TAGCAATCTTTCTCGTGCTCCATGGACTTGGAGCAATAGTAAGAATCTTGACTCTTAGAGGATCGTTCCTGTCCAAAGATGAAAATTTAGATTTAAGCCCATCTAGCATTTCCTCTAGATCAATTTCTCTTTGGGATCGAATTTCTGGTTCCGGTGACACTCTAGAATCAAGGTTTTCTTCATCCTTGGATATATGAGAATCAGCATTATACGATTTATCAGAAGCACTTGTATTGGCTTGAATAGATTCACTCATTTCGTTTGAATTTAAATCAGAAGCCTTTTTTCGACAAGCTGCACAAATTCTAGAGTCGGGATGTAAACTAGGGAATTGTTTTATTAGAGCGCGAGAAACCCTACGGAGATCTTTTCCATAATGACCCTTTTCACCGGGTTTCCTAAACAAATCCACGCATCTGTCTGTTCTCAACTTATCGCCCATCTTGATCAATACATTCATAAATATTCAAAGAAATAGCGCCCAATATCTCAAAAAACCGACTATCCTGAAAAGGACTGTCGCTACTGATTTGAGAAAAAAGGGTCTCAAAAATTTGTGGAAAATTGATCAACTATCCTAAAAAGGACTGATGAATATAAACCACAAATTTTGTTATTGAACGTGAAAAGAAATCTCAATAACTATCCTAAGAAGGACTGCTATTGAGAGTACGCCGATGTTGAAGAGCACCCAATATCTTAAAAAAGCCGACTATCTGCATTCAGCAATTCGAAATTAAGATCCTCCATCTTGAATCAAATATCTTGAATTTGAAATTCGAATTCGGAATCTTAATCAACTATCCCAAAAACCCCAACATACAGAATTTAGTAGAAATGGGTCAACAGTAAGAAAAATACTTTTCAAAAAACACCTAACGGCATAAAAAACTACACTTCTTGACAAATTTTTTCATGTGCACAAAACATGTTTTTCCCCAAAATTGAAATGGGCAGGGTGGCTTTTTTGACAAAGAATTCCCCATATATATTCTTAGTTTATATTTATTGTAAAGGGCAGACTGCCCGTTTAATATAATAAATAAATAAATAAATAAATAAATAAGTAAATAAATAAATATATATATATATATATATAAGTATATTTATATAGTGTGAGTCTATTGCTCTTTTAAAATTACAAAAATGTTAAAATGAGTCTATCGGTCTATACGAGCACAATTAATTTTGAAATAATAGGCTATGACACTGTTTATTCTCAAAATTTGAGATCTTGAACAGGCATACCCTTCAAAAATAAATAAAAATCTCAGCGTTTCGTCCCACCGTCAGATTGGACTCCTCAGTAAGGATCTGACGGCTTCCTTAGACGCCTGCCGCCTTGTCAAGTCGCGGCCATTAATTAGCCCGCGTCTCCGTTATCTCTTTCGAGAAAGAGAAAAAGAAGACTTAGCCATCTAGTAGACACAGTTTTCAACCAAGTGTCAAAATACAGTTAATAAATATATATATATATATATATATACCGTGTATAAAGGATCAGTAACGAGTATACTGATCTAAAGAGTATCGAGAGGAATTGATGCAGCAGCTCGTAGCAGGCTTCTTGAAGGCTATACGAAGCCTGGCCCGTAGCGCAGTATGCTGTACGTGCTCGTCCTTGAGCACGTGAGCCCGCGGAGGCGTCGTGAGTGCTTATGCTCCACCAGGTTCACCAGGGTTCCCGATCCACGGAAAAAAGTGAAACCGTTCGACTGTACTCTTCGGCGAAACGAATCGTACTTGTCTCGCGCGGGACGCAGCGGCGAAACCAGCGTGCGCTTTCTCCCACTCTCCCTCTCGCGGCACGCGCGTGGCTCTCTCTCTCTCTCTCTCTCTCTCTCTCTCTCTGTGTTCGCACGCTGAGTCTTCTGCTCTCTCACTTACCTTGCCGCTGAAAGAATGTACATAATATATATTTATACATATGTATATACATGTGGTGTGCTGAGGGAGAGAGACATAACGAGAGTACGATAGTCAGCTCGTTATTATATATATATATATATATATATATATATATATATATGAATAAAAAGATTTCCATATTATTTACAGTTTATGAATAATACTTTTCAAACTTTTAAAAAGTTTAACCAACTATTTATTGATTAATTTCTGATTAACCCTTAGGAGTACGTCAGCCAATATACGTTATTCTAGACATTTCCTGTTCATTTTCGGCATATTTTCGGTTCATTGTCGGTTATTTTCGATCACTTTCGGGTCATTTTGTATTTTTTCCGATTACTTTGGGTTCACTTCCGGTTCACCCTAACCCCTAAGGAGGGGTAGTTTGGGGATGAAGTGAAGTTATAGTCGGAGACTACTAGGCACATTTTAATATAATAGTTTTTTCTTAAAAACGGTATTGCTAAAATTGCATGTAAGATCGTATGTATGGACCGACGAACGAACTTCACAATTTACAAAACAATCATAATGAAATGTAAAAAACCCATGTTAGCTAAATTACATAATTTTTTGGTGTGTATTGATAACATCTAAATAAAGAAATATTAACCTAAAAACAAAATTAACTTATAAAAAAATATTTAAGTTAAATAGAGGGATTCCTTTAATTTCTAATTTTAATAGTTGAATATAACTTAGAGTATAAGACGTAGAAAAATATTCATTCAGTTATTATTATTATTTATTATTATTAGAAAAAATACCTGTTGTTGTTAATATCACATCTTTACCTATTGCAATATAACTGATAGAAATCGAGATAAATGTTGACTAGTCACTGGCTAATTCTAACGGAATTTAGCAGTGACGAGTCAACACTGACTAAAAACGGTTTAATTTTCTACCAATTACATAATCATGACAATGACATGAATTTTATTATTCATTTCTAATTTAACAATAGTCACCATCATAATAATGAGAATCTTGTTATAATTTTAAAGAAAACAGATGTGACTTTTGAGCTAGTTGAGGAATTACAAATGAAGACTAAGGAATTTCTGCAGCCAAATCCCACAGCAAGAGCTAAAATGGCCGCTGTTAAAGGAATCAGCAAACTTAGTGGTCAAGCGAAAGCCTCCACGTATCCACAACCTGAAGGAGTTTTAGCCGATTGTATGCTTCATTATGGCAAAAAAATGGGTGACGACAGTATATTTGGTACGCACGATATTTTTCTTGATTATTTTACGTAAAATATGCTAATTTATATAAATAAATGAACACTTTACAATTATTTACTTATTCAAATTAAATAACGTTTTTAATAGTTTTACATAATTTATGTTATGTGAATAAACTGAGTCCTATATATTGTTGTATGTTTCTTTCAATAAGATGTATAACTAAATAGTAACCTGAGGTTGAAGGTAATGAGTGTAAAAAATGTATGGTGGGATATTTTTGACCTTTTCATTAAATAGGTTCTTGCCGATATCCTTAGGTGTAAGTATGATTTCCTTAATAATTATGAACATTAACTATAAAGATATGAATTAGTCTTCGATAATTAAAACTTGGTGGCTATAATGAAACGTTAAATTAGATGAACTAGGGCAATATATTACTCTATTGTTGTGGTGTAAAGTTAGTACGTCAGCTACAAGTATTTCTATCAGTCAAATTCAAGCCGGCTACTGATCTTAACTACAAGGCTATTTAAACCTATTAAATTTGTTGATTCTTGAGTAGGGCTAGAAGTTGCTTTAGCTACCTAAAGGCTAGCAGTTAAAAAAAGAAGCTATTGATTCAAACCATAATTAACAGATTGTTGAGCTCATTATCAGACTCGTAGGCTAAGAGCTTAATCGCGAATTCGGATGTGTGTGTTTCGCAATTAATTTTCGGGGATAGTTGGGGACTGACCGACCATATACAAGCTTTTTGTTTTTGAAAAATGTTACTTTTTGATGTTTAATACAAGTATTACCAACAGTATTATATTATACATTATATATACATTATATTAAGCATAAACACTTTTTCTCTGGTTCTCCGGTTATCCAGACCTTCAGGGTCGCACTGTCTATATTTATAATGTCTAAAAATATCGACGTAAGGGTAACAATTTCAGATTCGTCTCAGAGATCGCCGAAGCAAACCGCAACCCTCCACTAAAACCCATAAAGTCGACAAAGTAACAACAAGTTTGTAGCACAAAAAGTTCAAATGGGAAACGGTATACAACTCAATTTTTCACTCGAATTTTTCATATAAACTTGAACTATCAGTAAAAAGCATAAACTGCACAGCTTTTCTATTCAGTCAGTTGAGGCACTCCAAACTGTAAAATCCATCTTTTAAACAAAAAAACTATATTAATGCTCAGTCCGCTGTAGTACAAAGATCACGTATATTATCCTTCGAAAGAAAAAATAAATTTAAAAAATATAGAAATTATATCGTCAAAAAATGTTTATGTTTTACCGACCTCTCCGCTTCAAAGGGCGAGAACAGACTGAGGGATAAAAGCACTGTCGCTGTCAGTTTCTTCTAAATGTAAGTCAAACAATTAAACCATAATATACGTTTACCAGCTATATTAAAGAAATTTATAACTTATAATAAATATAACAATCACTAAATATAAAATAAATAATAAATAAATTACAAATTAGATACTGCATTTAACAAAATGATATTATAAAATACGTGTTTTAGTCAAAATCTAATGTAAATATTACATAAATAAAAACATTAAAAACATGAAATCTGTAATGTGCGACGATGTACCTCCCAGCACAGGTACGCAATCCCTTGCGCCTTGATGCGCCCGAATTTATTTATTAATTTGCGGATTTGCCGCAGTCGCCGCCCGTTTGAAAACACGTGGGGAGAACGAAAAGAAGAACTACACTTTATTTTCCACAATATTTTGCTATATTTCACCCAACCCTTCCTCCGCGTGGCATACGCCGTTCGCGCAATATAGCCATGCGGAGCATAAGCGCACCTAAACTGCGCGACGTACTCTAACATCACCTCGCTTCTCGCGGGCAGCCGACCCAGCGCTCGGTGTAGTCGTACCGCACCAGCAAAAACCTTCTTTCTTCCCCCACCCCCTCTTCTTTGTCGGCGAGCACACGCGCTCGCGCCGCTTCTTCCGCTCGCTTCTCGCTGCGCTGCGGGCTTTCCTTTGTTTGATGCGTCCGGCGCGGCCGACCTTGCACGAGATGCTAGTCGCCCCGCTGACGATCCTTTTCCCACTCGCTCTTTCTTTCTTTCTCGATCTCCTAAGGGCCCGAGAATTCTAAGGACGCGCGACGGCTCTGACAACAAAAACGTGTAAACCGTTGCCGAACTTTCGCACGTCATTTTCGAGGCAGGGAATCTGCCGCGTCGAAAGAAGGTTTCCGGCGTGCAGTCGCGTAGTGCGTTACGTAGTGCGTCGCGGCCGCACACACACACACATACTAGTGCAGTTGAATATAAATCACTGCGCGAATGCATAGGACCTACTAAGCCAGTATGTCTGTGGGACAGAGATCGACATAGCCATCGTCTGTAAACAATATAGAGACCTGGACATTGTAAGATATGGACAGTACTGGTAAAGCGGCGATATGAGCATGCAGAGACGCCGCTTTGCAGGAAAAAATGATAAGACGTAATGAAAGATTCGTACGCGCTAAGGTCGCTGGCGTACATATTTACAGCTGCTATGCTTCTCCTAACGCATCCATAGAACAATTCAGACTACTGTTGGACCGGCCAGTAGAGGATGCTGTAGGAAGAAAACACCGGTATTAATAGCAGGCGATTTCAATGCCAGTAATGGGCAGTAGAGTGAGTCAGCCAAAAGACAAACGAAAGAGGACGAGCGCTATTGGAAGGATTCGCCCTCCTTGACTTGGTCTTAGTTAACCAGAGATGTTCCTACACATTTCAAAGAGAAGACGCCGGATCCATCATAGATCTCACATTTGTTAGCAGCTGCCTGAGTGGCTCAGTTAGATCGTGGACGCTGAGCGATCATTACACAAATAGTGACCACCAAGCGATAAAAATGGAGATAGGAATAACAAAACAGAGATCCAACGGGAGCGCAACGACAAAAGGCGTCGGTTGAAAACGAAGGATTATGATAAGGAGACATTCCTGCTGGCTCTAGAAGAAATACAGCTGTTTGGATCTCCGAATGATGAAATTGACGCTGCCCGCAGCGAGTGTCGTCGAACCAGAAGACGGGAACAGCGGTCTCGGAAGAAATACTACAAGACTCGTCGAGGTAGAGAAATAGTAGACGCCCTAAACGCCATAAAGAGTTACAGGACGAGGTTGAGCTGGATCCCTGGTGGCGATTGTATTCCCCCTAACAAGAGCCCGGAATTGCTGGACCGTAATGTTACTACGCTGTTTTCCCTTCATCTGAACGTAATAGCTATCCCTGAAGCGGAGGCAAATGACGAAATCATTCCAACAATCATCACAGAGGAATTACGAGCTGCATGCAAAAAAATTGGGAATAACAAGGCTCCAGGCCTGGAGAAGCTGCCTCATACAGACCACTCTGCATGCTGGACACCCCGGACAAGATTTTAGAGCGCATAATCGGCATTAGAATGGACCAAGTCATTGAAGAATTGGGTGTACTAGCGGAATATCAATACGGCTTCAGGAAAAAATGCTGCATTGTTGACGCCGTCAGCTTAGTAGTCGACACCGCCAGAAGTGCAATAGAAGGGAAGAGATAGAAAGGAGGATCCAAGAAGTACTGTGTTATTGTTACACTGAATGTTGAAAATGCATTTAACTCAGCCAGTTGGGGCAAGATACACGAGGCACTACGGAAGATAGAGGTACCCGCATATATAAGAAGGATTATGTTTGACTACCTGAAAGACAGAACCCTTTTGTATGACACAGAAAGCGGCACGAAAACCTCTCAAGTGACCGGAAGGGTCCTACAAGGGTCAGTGCTTGGCCCATTATTGTGAAACATCATGTATGATGGAGTACTTAGACTAGAACTACTCGAAGGGGAAACGGTGGTAGGGTTTGCAGATGACATTGCAGTAGTGGTAGTAGCAAAGCAAAAGGAAGAGGTGACGAAAATCATAAAACAGAGTAACTATATCAATTATGTTATACGATGCTCCAACATGGGCAGACGCTACGTTGTTAAAGTATTATGCTCGATAGCTGTCAACAGTTAAATATTTTAACTTAATAAAATGTTTTACTGATACAAAAAATAGACCATAAACAAAACCGCCGAAAATTTTTTGACACATGTAATTGTGTCTATTCAATATACCTGGTATTTCACAACATTGAAAATGTTCTTTTCTTATAACATTAATTTTAAAGTTATGCTACTGTTTTATAAAATTTAAAAATACAGATAAAACAAATTGAATTAAATAGTTCATTTTACAATTGGTAAAATATATATGTTTCCTTGCAGAATCTTATAAAATTTACAATATTTAAAAAATGTCAACTTTTGTAAAATTGAAAATTCAAATCCTAAAAGTTTATTTTTAACATACTTATTTACAATGTACATTTTAAAATAAATTTCCATTGAAATACAACCGAGCGAGCGTTAGCGTGCAAGGTGATTATTGCTAGTTTATAAATATTTTGAGATACAAAAATTCTACAAGTTTGAGAAATATTCGAAAATAATCTAAGTCTTTTACCTGCTTAATGCGTAAGTTGCTCAAGAGAAGGGACTAGGCGCTTTAGTTGCGCTAGCGCTTAAGTTGCGCTTCTGCTAGTGAGCTTAGATATCCCGTACAAGCCCTTATGAAGGCAGTGGAGAGAGCGGGTATAGCGCCGCCGAAAAAACTATTACATTTATACTTGCACACGTACATCCGCACCTATATACAAAAATCATTCACGCAAACATATTCTAATGCGCGCGCCGCGCCGCCGCTGCGTCCCTACTCCTTCTCTCGCGTCACTGCGCTGCTGGTGTTGCGCTGCTGCTATGAGCTCAGCTGACCCGGAGCGTGTAAATAAAGAGTGGGGAAGCGCGATATACTCATGTAAAATCTAAAATTTCATTCAACAAAATTTATCATTTAATATTTTGTATAATTTTATGCGGAGCCTGTACGGAATGTTACAACTCTACACTTTATTTACTACGCGAGAAGATAACCCGTACAATAAGACAACCTTTTATTTGAACAGAATACAAGACAAAAAGATGAAGAGTTAAAGATAGCGATCTGGAGGTAACCAACGCACACGCGAGATAACCAATTCGTTCGCGAAACCGAACGTGTGCTCGCTCGCAACACTATCGGTTCGCGCGCCATTGCCGTATCACGCGGACGCACATGCGCGCAGACATCCCCGCTAATACAATGTCGAAGTAGATAGCCGCGAAATTCAAACTCTCGTAGCACACAGGCAGCCTTTTACTCACAGACAACCAAGATAACTCTTGACCGTAGAACCCGTAGTGACTCCCAATGCCCCGTCGCCAGGGCCCTTGACACAAGTGGCATTTGTCACTACGAACGCGCAACGCTGTAGTTTTTGTTCTTGTCGTTCGTGCTGGCGAGCTGCCATCACGCTGGTCCTGCTGCATTAGACGCTCACGTAGATAGACCCCACGAAGGGCTTCGCCACCTACATCAGCTGTCTTACAGTGCGCGGGGCCGACTTGAACGCCCTGTCGAGGTGAAAGGTCGCTGCTGCTGCGCCAACGTTGCTTGTCGTCTCCTCGCATCTCTCACTCGCGAGTCAGCAACGTGCGTTGTCCTTTTTGTCCGTCGCAGCCACTGCTCCTCTCCCGTCGTTCACTCAAAAAATAAACGATGCACTTAGACACATGCACTCTTTCATTCATAGATTTTCGCTGTACCCCGACCGCGTCGAACGTCGTTGTTTCTCGGCGAAATTTTGTCGTGTTATAATACAAATTCTATCATATTAGTTACATCTTTAAAATACTGTACATTGTAGTACGGTACTAGTGGCATAAGTTGTACTTTACGGTACGGCGTGTATAAGTGCTCCAGCGTAGCGAGTGCGCTCAACGCCATGCCATGAAGAACGACTCATGACACGTGTATCGTACATCATTTTACAGCACTGACTAGCATAAATCCGCTGCTATGCCTATGGCATAAGTAGTCCTTTTTTGCACCGTGCGGTTAGCGCCTGAGCGTAGCGATATGTACGGTGCAATAAAGACTGCTTATGCCACGGATAAGCGTGAAATAAATTGCGGATTTATGCCATGCAGTGCTATAAATATGTTTGTTCCACTGGCTTAGCACAACTACTTAAGGTGGGATTCTGGTGTTTTTCGACCAAAAAATCGAAAAATTTTTTATTTCTTTAATGTGTTCTAAAGAATGCGTAGAATCTAGTATCAAGTTTCTTTTATGGAGATAAATTTTATATACATGAAAAGCAAGCTATAGAAGTTTAAAAAAAATAATACGTTTTTCGATTTTTTAATAAAATTCTAAATGTGTGCATTCTAGTGCATAAATTGCTACACATTTAATTTTAATATTGATTTTTAAATGACGAATAGGTAGTTTGAATGCAAAACGAAAACGTAAGTATCATTTTATCCAATCGGCCCAGTCTGTGAACCCTGCGATAGATGGCGGCACAAACTTTTATACGGTACAAATTTTTCTGCTGTATATGTAAACATACATGTAAACAAAATATATGTATATGCTAAAGTTGTAGTTGCATAATTTATAATTTATTAATTTATACATTACAACAATGGATGCTATACATTCAAAGTGGCGTAAACCGAAGCCAAAAAAAATCGTAAAAGTGCTACGAGTGCAGCTAACCTAATAAAAGCTCGAGCAAATGTAAACAAGACTGATCAAAATAAAAATGCAACAAAAACTAGTGTTCCAAATCGTAATTCTCTCAGTGAAAAACCTTGCACTAGAAGTATTTCTAACAATACAGTAAATGCTATGCAAGCTAAACTGCAAGAGTCAGCAACAAGAAGAAAATTGGCGTTTACTGATATGTTAAAAAGTTCAAGTGATGTTGTTGATGAGGAAGAAAACACGTTTATTAACATAAATGTTTTTAAAGTTATAGCTAACAAGATGACATGTGAATTTTGTAAAATAAATTCAGTGAATTTTGAATTAGGACAACGAAATGGTTTTGCTGTGAATTTATTGTTTATTTGCAAAGTTTGTGGTGAAGTATGTGTGGGTACAATTTCAAGCTCACGTACAGATCCTAATATGAACAACTCTTCTTTCGTGATCAATGTGATCGTAGTGCAGTCTTTTACAAAAGTAGGATTAGGAATCGCTGCTCTTCGGGATGTTTGTGCTTCTGCAAATATGCACTGCATATCCACTTCGTCCTTTTACCGTCACATGGAAACAGTGAAAAGTCAAGCTATACAGTTAAAAAGAGAATTTCAAAGAGCAGAAAAATTGTGCATCAAGTTCATAAAAGTTTGAATCCAGATTTATTATCTGAAAAAGTGATTGACATTCTTTCTTCGGACGATGGATCTTGGCATAAGCGTGGGTTCACCTCTCTTTATGGATTTGGTTGCGTTATTGATGTAATAACTGGTCTTGTTGTCGACTATGAAGTGCTTAGTAAATATTGCCACATGTGCATGATTACTGAAAAGGATTTAGGATCTAACTCTAAAAATCACACAAAACTTCAGGCAATTGTAATAAAAACTATGATGGTTCTTCCGGCTCTATGGAGTTAGCCATAGCTGAAATTCTATGGCGAAGATCTGTGAGTGATTGTGAAATGAGATATATCACAATGCTATCTGATGGTGACGCTAAGGCAATTAATAATTTATCCTCACTTAATATTTATTCGGATCCATTAGCGAAAGAAGAGTGCATCAATCATGTGGCTAAACGCTTGTCTATAGCTTTAAGAGAAACAGTAAAAAGTGCTAAAGCAAAGGGGATAACACTTGGTGGAAAGTCAGCTGGAGCGCTGACCAACAAATTGATTGGCACGCTTGCTGGATATTATAGGAATGCTATTGTTCGCAATAAAAACAATGTACGGGACATGCAAAAACAAATTATGGCTACTTTATATCATTGTAGTTCCACAGATAAAAAGCACAATCATTCACTGTGTCCTCAAGGAAAGCAGTCTTGGTGCTTTTACAAACGTGCTGTAGCAGAAAAAAAGTCGCATAGTCATACAAGTATGCAAGTGTTTTTGTATCAGGTTGTTGTAGAAAATATTCTACCAATATATGAAAGATTGTCAAATGAAGAATTATTAGCTCGGTGCACCCAAGGACTTACTCAAAATGCCAACGAGGCTATACATTTAGTGCTGCGGAGAAAGTGCTCCAAAAATAATTCTTCATCAAAAACTAGAGTAGAAATTGCTGCAGATCATGCAGTTTCTGAGTACAACCTGGATCGTCAAAGAAGTGCTGAGATACTTGCATCAATTACAAACAGTGAGTTGACAAGTCACGCAGAAAAAATTCTCAGAAGGATAAAAAAAGGAAACTCTCAAGTGACAAGAAACATGAACCAGAATCTAAAGCTGCAAGAATTTCAAAAAAATATGGCAGTAAAGGACAAGAGTCATTAAAAGTACAAACAAAAACGTTGATGTCTTAAAAGATGAATTAAATAGAACTCGCTACAGCTCTTGGTTACGTGAAGTATCAAAATCATAATAAACTGCATAGGCATAGTCGAATTTAGGAAAAACGAGGCTTCCGACGTGGCATTGCCTCAGGTCCTTTAAAAGCGAGTGCCTGTAGAATTTGAGTGCGTAAAGTTAGCGAAAAATTTTTGTCTGCACGTGCTTTGCATGCAGCTTCTAATACAAACTTGGCGCAACTTTTATTCTTGGGAGATTGTTTGTATTTATCCCGATGACGTAAGACTGGCTCCTAAGGATCATGATCTTGCATTTTGCGAGGTTTAGTGATATTCCGTTCTCAACGGTCCAATCTGGTATACCCTGCGCGTCTATAGGGACAGTCGACAAATCCTGCTCCAAGTTACTAGTGTCGTCTGCAAAAATCATGTGCTTGGAAAATTTGAGCACGTTTGGCAGATCGTTAATTTAGAATGCAGAAAGCAAGTAGCAAAGGACGTTGCTTTGAGGTACCCTGGAGGCAGCTATTTAGAAACTGGGCCATTCTCGTGAATATCTGCTTGCACTTGGTCAGACAGGGTAACTAAACAACTAGCGAAGTGCTCTGTCTGGTACATTGAAAGTTAGAAGTTTTTCAAGCAGTTTTGAATGGGGAATACAATCAAATCTCTTTGAAATGTGAAAGAGGACAAGGACCGTGATGAACTAGCCTCTCCAAGACTTCGGACAGTTCTGGCAGTTGTGCAATGACTTGTATGTCTGTCGGTCAGCTCATTTGCTCAGTTTTGGCCAAAGGCATGATGCGTATCTTTTCCCAGGCTGATGGAAAAGGCCAGGTTACTAAGAATCACCGGCAGGGCTGAATTCAACATTACAGCTGTAATGTCATTAATACTGGATGACTTCGAGGGAGCATCATTGACAGCTTCCCCTACTTCTGGTTTTGTTACTGGCCTGAAGTCAAAGATGCCATGCAAAGCACGCTTCAAAGGCTGGTCGCGAACAAACTAAAGATCATCGTCAGTTGGAGGCGGGAAGCGGTTTACCGTGGCTACATAATGCACATTAAGTGCATAAGCACTAAAATATCGAAGCGGTGAGGGTAGCTGTGTGGGTTTGACTCTCATGCGGTGCAATTGCTTCCAGAGAGACTTCTCGATTCCAGTCTCGGCCGATTTTCTCTCGATAAAAACTGATTCTTGGCCGTGTCTAGTGCGTTGCAAACTTAGGCTCGTAGAGCCCTAAATCTACTTGCATCGTCGTCTAACTCTAAGTTACTTGCGACCTTGTACACCGAATCACGTTTCTTTATGAACGCCCGAATACCTGGAGTGACCCACGGTTTTCTTTAAGAAGTCAGCGAGATATCTCGGAGTGGTGCCACCGAATCGCAAGTAAAGATATGCGTTCCAACGTTATTCTGGATACTGGTTCTAGAAGGTCAGTAAGAAAGGCATTGGCCACTTAAGACGTTGGGGCCAGAGTCGAGAGTTTAGCGCGTAGCTTCGCTGATAAAGCTACAGGATTAACACTAATGAGACAGCGGGATTCGATCTCCTTTTTTGCGCAGGTGGTTTAGACAGCTTATAACTAATTTGTATAAAGTCATATCCCGTTATGAATGGGACGTTCGACTTCTTTTAATTTACAACGGATTTAAAGTGATTAGTGATAAAAAGATCAATCAGCGTATGTGTAGTCTCACAGTCAGTGAATGGAATAGAATGAGATTCAATAAGATTCAATAAGTCAATATTTAATTTACGGCGGAGTTTCATATACCCATGTTAGTATTAAAGTAACCTGTGACTATTGCATTTGCAAAATGTCGCAAAGAGAGAGAGAGAGAGAGAGAGAGAGAGGCATCGGAAAAAATGAAATGGATTGGCAGCGCGCGGTCTACGATAAACAACAGCAAAAATAATTTTGTATTAGAATTTATTAGCTCAGCAATATTATTATTATTATTATTATTTTTTAGCTTAATGCACCATGCCAGGAGCCGTGCGAGGCTCCCCGTGTGAGACTCTCCTGGCGCGGGACAACGCCAGGCATACTCACTAAAACTCCACCTCTCATAGGGCCGCGAAAACCCCCCCGGTAGCCGCTTTCGCATTCCTTCAGGGGGTCGCCTGTCATAAGCTGTGCTAGCCGTCAACTAGTCTTGTAAACAACCGTCATTGTTTTTCGCGCGGAGAACCGTCTCCACGTACGCCGTTATCTCGTCCCAGTTCTGCTTGCTGTCAAGCGTCGTTTCGACTACAGTCTCGGGCGTGAACGCCCCTATCGTCAGCTCCAGTGCTCTACGCTTTTCAGCCCAGTGAGGGCAGTCAAAAAACGTGTGTCTCACGTCGTCCCGTTCGTCACCGCAGTACTTACACCCCGGTGTTGCCACCCTGTTCATCGCGAACAGGTAGCTCCTAAAGTATCCGTGACCGGAGAAAAACTGGGTAAGGTAAAAGTTGACCTCCCCCCATTTCATGTCCACCCACGGGCCCACATCTTTTATAAGGGTCCTAGTCCATCTAGCCTTTGGACAATCGGTCCACTAAGTTTGCCAATTGCGCATTGTTATTTCTCTTTCTTCCGCGGCAATCGAGGTGCTATTCGACGCTAAACGAGCCTCGTAGATCCGCTTGCGTTCAATCGCAAGAAGATCTACGGGGATTACCCCCGCGATTACCATCTATGCCTCGGCAGCGACCGTCCGGTAGGAGCATGCTATTCTAAGGGCCCCCCTTAGCTGTACCGCCATAATCTTTTTCCGATACTTATTCATAGTCATAGCGTCGGTCCACACCTCTGCTCCATATAACAGGATAGAGTTAGTGGTCGCCATGAGTAGCCGCCTAACTGTTGGCCTAGGCCCACGGACGTTAGCCATGAGTCGGCTAAGTTGCGCTATTCTAGTCGTGGCTTTTTTACAGATGCGATCTAGGTGCTCCCCGTAGTTCAACTTCAAGTCTAGAGTTATTCCTAGATACTTGGCTGATGGTTTCATCGTTATAGTCTCGCTGCCTACCTTCATGGGTATGATGGTCGGTATCCACTTTCCTGTCAATAGGACAATTTCGGTCTTATCAAGTGCTGAAGTCAATCTGTGGTTCGCCATCCACCATAGCACTCTTCTCATGATCGCGTTTAACTTCGCTTGCGCGATGCCCACAATCCGTGCTGTTATAACCGCGGCCACGTCCTCGGCATATCCAACGAGCATCACGTTCCCCGGCATTTCGAGTTTCAGAAGCCCATCGCACAAGATACCCCAGAAATCTGGCCCCAAGATCGAACCCTGCGCAACTCCTGCAGTTATAGGCCTTCTTCTGCGCCCTTCTTTCGTATCACACTCGATAACCCGGTCCCTCAGATAATCTTCCGTAAGATGCATAATGTATCGCGGCATACCGAATGATTATAAGGCAGCAAATATGTCGGTCCATCTTGCCGAGTTGAACGCATTTTTTACGTCTAACGTTACCAGAATCAGGATGTCTCTAGTCGCGTGTCTAACTTTCTCTACTTTCTTTACCGTGTCTGTTACCTCTCTAACGGCCCCTATGGTGGATCGTCCTTTTCTAAAGCCATACTGTTTATCGGAAAGGTCTCCTGCTTTGCGTACAGCACTTAGTATTCGCGGTTTAACCAGTGCTTTCCCCGTCTTTCCCATTGTGTCCAAAAGACTCAGTGGCCTATAGGAAGTATCCGTATCCACTTTTTTTTCGGTTTTTCAGTCAGTACAAGTCTCGCTCTTTTCCACCGAGAGCTAAAAACTCCCTGCACCAGGCACTGGTTGTACATCTCCAAGAGCAGCTCAGGCCGTTGCGACGCGACGATCCTGAGCATTTCCGCAGGGATGTCATCCAGTCCCGGTGCCCTGCCACTCTTAAGAGACAAAGTTGCCGTGATGAGTTCGCCTTCTGTAAAAAGAGGTATCTCGTCTGCCGGTATTTCCGCCGCTTCTGTCTGGGGTCTGATGGGATGTGTGGGGAACAGCCCATCGATTACTTTTTCCATCGTTTCAGCTTCCAAGGGTTCCGTGCGTTTCATTTCGCCCATCTTTCGTGTAACAATCGCGTATCCATCGCCGAATGGATCTTTCTCGACGTCGTGGATGATCTTCGTCCAGCAGCGGTGCTTGCTCTCTTTTATCGCGTCTCTGAGAATTTTTCGCGATTCGTCCTGTCTTTTAGAAAGGTCTCCGGCTTCAGGTCTTTTCTGCTTCCAGGCTCTTTGAGCCCTTCTTCTAGAGTAGAAATTTTCTTTCCTGAGCTCCGCAATGTCGTCTGTCCACCAGTACACCGAATTAGATTAGTATTTTTCTCTACTATTATCTCTGCTCTTTCTCGTCCGCCTAATTCGTGCGGGATCCCGTTGGATGGGAGGTTTGCGCTTTGAATTAACAACGCGAGTGTCTCTCGATTCATGCGTCGGGTGTTCATCTTGGCGCTCGACTGTGATTTCTCCTTGTACTGTTTTGACGGTCTTCGTTGATATTGAATAGAATATACTGGTGGTCGCTAGCTGTATATTCTTCCGTGACGTGCCAGTCGTCATTTCGCTTGCGAAGCTTACATCCGGTATTGATTCCCCAAAGCCTGTTCTACGGTAGGTAGTGGTATTACCCTCGTTCGTTACTATCAAGTTCAGCCTGGCTGCCATCTCGAGGATGGCTTTGCCTCTTGGGTTCGTCGTCCGCATGCCCCATTTCGTGGCCCTCGCATTGAAGTCGCCCCCGATCACGATTTCCCCGGGGACCTCTCTAATAGCTTCCTCCAATATCCCTAGTTTCCTTGTAAAGTCGTCGGCAGTTAGGTTCGGTGACAGATATACGCTGAAGAATGTTATGCGACCCATCCTTCCCCTTACGTAATCTTCTCCCGTACCCGTATTCGCCAACCCGCGCCCGGGCACCCAAATGGCTGCGGTTTTTTCGCCGTTTGACACCCAAAAGGGTGGGTCTAGGTTCTTGTATTGTTTGCTGATCAATAGGACATCCACTTTCTGCTCCCTAACGTGTTGGGTTAGCAGATCATGTGCGAGCCTACTTCTGTGCAGGTTTCCTTGGAGTATCCTCGCCAATACCTTTGGACCTTGCTTGCGTTTAGGGCTGTCCGGAAGACTGCGCACGCTCCGGTGCCTGGAGTGTGCATCGTCCTATCCTGAGGCGTCTTGTCGTCTTTGCCAAAAAGACTTTATCTGTTGTCTATCTATGTCCACCCGCACCACACTTCTAACAGCTAGTGCTCCTATCAGGGCCTTTGCATTCGGCTTTCACGTGCCCGTAGCCAAGGCAACGGTAGCATCGCGTGATGCTCGCTCGCACCTGCACTCGGAAGTTAACCCAGCCGATGCAAATCTTTCCCTTTTTGAGCAGTGCGGCGGCCTTGGTCTGGTCCAATTCGACCACCGCCATCCTCTGCTCTCTCGTGTTTGGCTCAAACAGATGGACTTTGGCATCTTCTTTGCCGCAGCTTGTTGCGGCTGTGATAGCATTGTTGACCTCTTCCTTCGTCGTAAGTCCATCGATGTCTCTGATCTCTAGTATTGTCATGGAGATCTTGCCCTTAATTGTGCCTGCTTGTCCGATTGTCTCTTGGATGGCCTTTTGAAATGACTTCATTTCGTCATTGCTGTTGCCCACCCCGACCAGAACGCCGCCTTCTCTTGTTTTGCGAACAAACTTAACCACCGTGTTTAGCTCTTCCGGCTTTACCTGTGCCTTCATCAAAGACAAAATGTCAGCATAGGTCTTGCCACTCTCCGGCTTTATCAGAATGGCGTCCGTCCTCTGACGTGGAGCCTTCTCTTCTCTCTTCTTTGGTTGAATCTGCTCCGGCTTTACCTTCTGTTTCTTTTTAGCCTTCCTGCCAGCAGCTACTTCCCATTGTGTCTGATCACGAGAAGTCTGGCCGTTCCCCTCGCTGTCCCTACTTGTCGAGGGAGCACTTACATCCTTCTTGTCTTTTTTGGCGGGGGTACCGCCGCCTCCGTCAGATGATGCCCGTACCCTCATCTTTGATTTTACCGTTTTTTGAGGCTTTGCATTGTCCTCACTAGATTGTTTGTGGGACTGCCTCTTCGCGACATCTTCCATCTGGTCAAGAAGCGTGAAAGCTTCGATCATCATGGATCCTATTAAGGGTAAGCCTTCTTTGATCTTGATATTCACGGCCTTTTGCTTTTCCAGGGTTTTGGTCATTTCCCTGGCCGTTTCACGCACCTCCCGTAGCTTGTCTCGCAGGCTGGCGTGGGCTTGTAGCCAATCCCTTATGGTCTGGCTCTCTTCTCCTACAGCTGAGTTCTTGTCATACCGGTATGCTGCAGCACTCATGGCGCTGCCTATACTGGTACTGCTGTTTGATTGGTGAATTGGATATTCACCGTCTTGTGTTGTTGGCACCCTTAAGGTTTCAACTGCCAGGGTCTCCTGTGGGGTTTCCCCGAGTTCGTTTGTGGTTCCCATATTATAAGCATTTTTCTTCAACCTGGCATGTGTCCGACCCCCTGGATCCCCCGTCTATGGGGGCAGCTGACAAGGCCCCAACACATGACTGTAGGCGGTGCCAGACTGGGTACATCATGTCAGGGTATAGCACGCGCTATCGCACTAGCCCACCTCCACTCTCTCGAGCTTCCCACCCCGAACACAGCTGCTCGGCTCTCTGGAGAGTTTCCGGCGGATGTCACACAATAACACGCACTCACTCAAGCCGGCTGACCGAAACTAGGTAGGTAACCGGCCTCCCGTCTTGCTGTCAGCGGGAGCCAAAGATGGTTCGGGTAACTTCGGCACACAACCGTAGGTCTTGAAGAGACCGTTAGATCGCCTCTCCATCCAGGATCTCTCTTTGGCAGCCCACGGGTCGCACCGCACGCCAAACGCGGCGGCCTGATTTGGTCCACGGAGCATATTTTATTTCTGCTCTACCCTCCGAGGTGTGTGCCTCGGAGAGCACTCCCCCATCCGCCAACCGGGGGACGCGCCACATACGGGGTGCCAGGCTTCCCCGCGTGGATTATTATTATTATTATTATTATTATTATTATTATTATTTGTATTATTATTATTATTATTATTTGTATTATTATTATTAATGTAGGGCACGGGGGCGTACACACCCCAGGCACTTAGGCAGAACCCATTATACCTTCCTCTGAACGGACATCCTCCTACTTAGGTAAACTAGCCCTTCTCCAGAAGGTCAAGTGGCTCCCGAGTAGGCTGTCTCTATTTCGTTGCGGATTGGGAAATAATTTCCCAAGTGCTGATATCCAAGCTCAGCAAATCTAGGGCATGTCGTCAGGATGTGAATCAGCGTCTCGTCTGCTTCCTTTCCGTCTTTCAACCATAGTATCTGAGACGTTTACGTGTCTCGTAGTGATCAAAGACAGGAGTCTAGAATCGCTTCTGTTGCCTCTGCTAGTACACTTAGTCCAGTTCACGTTAGTATCCTGTCTCATAACTGCTTTAGCACGTCTACATCCTTGGGCATTTCGCTATTTCTTGGTATGCTCGTCCTCCATCCATTCACGAATAGCCCGTCCCAGTAGGCACCTTACGGCACCGGTAAAAGATTCCGTCCCGATCGGGGGAGTTCGAGCTCTCAGCGCGGTGAGTCTATCGGCGATCTCGCCTGGAACCTAGATTAGTCTGACTTTGCTGTTGTTGGTCAGTTGATACAGTATCGTCTTACTGATCTTCCCCGCTCCTCGTTGCCCCTCACGCGCTCTCTCTCTCTCTCTCTCTCTCTCTCACTCGCACTCATACTATCCCTATCTCCGCACTGGCGCAACAGTGTCACTCTCTACACGTTTCTCTGTTTCTCTTCTCTCTTCCTCGGCACCGTCCTGCCTCCGCTCCGGTGATGTTCCATATTCAGTACGCGCACTCGCGATGTACCTCTGGAAAAATAGCACACAATTTAGAAGAGCCCTGGCAACTTAGCTGTCGCCAGTGGTTCTCCGCGTTCAGCTAACTTGCCTTCACGCGACGTGCAAAAGGCACCGTTGCATTTTATAATAAATGATAACGATATCTTCTATCCCTTACGAAAAAGAAAAACGAAAACAATTGAAAAAAAACGTTATAAACTGCAGATGATAGCAGAAACATGTCGGAATTGAGATACAAATAACAGTAATCTTTTGTTGTCTTCAGTTTTATTTAGTTTGCTAGATACTTGTTAGATTTTTTTTTCAGGTGTAAAATTTTACAATTTAGAAAATAAATTAAAAAATGAATACAACAGACAATAACTATTAATAAGTTAAGACAACATTTTTTTCATAGTTTAAAGCAGTTTTCTTCATTTTATAATTGCTGTCTTCTATGTTCACTAGTTTGTTCCCAATCAAAAGAGCTATCTTCGGATTTCTACACATTTTTCTTAACTTTTTTAAAAACACGCGTTTAATAACATAAAAAAGAAAATTAACATTTAAAAAAGTAAAAGGTTAGGCGAGTTTGGTATATTCTGCAACGAAAGAACTGAGGCCAATCAACCAAAGTCAAGTTTATTATATTTAAGCATAATGAAGCAACAAAATTTTGTTTGGTCAATAAAGGGCTTACATTAATTAAAGTTAAATTATATATTGATCAATTAGGAAGAACTCTCAAGATACTTACTACGTAACTTGCCATGATCGTTACATTGTACTTATGGTATTTTTATGACGTAAAGAGAAAATTTTAGTTGTTCACCAATAAACAAAATGAAACAGTCATGGCAAGTTACGTAGTAAGTATCTTGAGAGTTTTGAAGTTAATACTTCTATAGGCTCGCCGGGTACATATTTTGCTGGGGAGTAAATCGGCGAGCGGCGACCGTCACGGCAGCGCGACAGACCGATTGTCACGAAAGCAGCGGCAGCTCTTTCCCCCCACCACGCACTCTTCTTCGCGCATGTTAGCATGCTTGCACAGCTCAGCTCTTCCCTTACAAAACGCTAATATAGTGGTACCTTTTCATTTCATGGTACTTCAATTTTTTGCGTCATCTAGACGACGTGACTTTTTTAATGTGCGCAAAACGTTTGCAGGTAAACATTATTGACTTATTGCGGTGAACATTATCACTGTATGACACGCCCTGGCGTAAACCTTGATTTACCGCACGCTCGTGCAAAAATGCACTCTCTAAATCTCGGATTACGCACATTGTGTCATAAAATATCGTACGATACCATTATTCTTATTATATTTTCTTTACTCGTATTATATTTTGCCTATCCTAAATTTACTAGTTGATCAATGATTACTTCACCTAAGATTTTTTAACTCTCTGTCAAAGTTGCGATTAAGTTGGAAAAATAAGAAAATGGCGGCGATTTACGCATCAAAATCACTAAATCAAAAAATCATAAAAATTTATCAAAAAAGTTACAATTAAATGTATCCTTGTAGATTTAATACTTTGCATACAACGAAGACGCATTTGAATTTGCGTCGAAGACTAATTGAAAATTTTGAATAGTTTCGTTGCCAGAGAATCAAACGTACATGAAGTGAGAAATGTACTAGTCTTCCCAGCGGCGCTGCAAATGGACTTAATATAGTTTTCGACGCAAGAGTTCAAAATATATATACTATTGCCTCGCTTCGCTCACCAACCCCCTTTTGTAAATTGTAGTGTTTGTTATATTCTGATATATTTTGATATATTGTTTGATATATTGTTATGTTCTGTTTCATTTATAAACGAGCATAAAAAAGCCCGATTTATACGTAAAAAATAGTTATGATTTCATAGAATAAAATACATAGATATTCCACTGAACCATTGTCTAATAAGTCTCGATGTGAAATCTCTCCACACGAATATTGACAAAACATTAGTTGAAAAAAGATCGAATAGAGGTACAGTCAAATCGTACAGAAATCCGAAATACTTTTCAGTGAAATTTTGTTAGCATGCGTATTGCTCATGAGAATAAATTTTTCCAATTCACTGAGAAATTTTACTAACAACTCTTCCGTACATCTATGGGCTCTCCGATTTCGGGATTTTTTGCTGATATCGTCATGGATGATCTCGAAGCGGATAATTTATCAAAAATATCTTTTAAACTAACTATTTTTAACGGTATGTTGATGACATTATTACATGCGTTTTAAATTATAGAGTAAATAAAATTCGAAAAACTTCGAAAATTCAACTTTTGCAACGATAGATAACAATTTACTCATTAAACCTAGATCCACGACTCTATAGGCTTCCTAGACGTTCCATGGAAAATAGACAAAGCAAAATTCATAACTTATAGGAACACCAAAACGACGTTCTTCGATTGATTTTTAAATTCTATGTCACAATATGCTATTTCGCAAAAAATCGCCATGGTGTACAATCTTGTCAATAAAGCGACAAAACATTCTAACAAAAAATTCCATAACAAGGACATTTGCATAATCAAAAAATTACTTCACGAAAATAAGTATCCAGCTGATTTTGTAAACAAATACACTTCCGAAACAAATGATAATCAACAATGTAAAACGAAATATTGTTAGCTTACCATATATTAACGTTTTTTACGAGCAGACTAGCCACGCATTCTGAGCTAATAATGTAGTTTCGATCACATGAACAATTCAGTCACACATTCAATTTTCAAGATTTCAAAAAAAGGACAGGAAAATTAATTTAAATAAATGACCTGTTTTCGAAATGCTACACATACATTTGCAAAAGAACAAGATGAATAAGAAAGACGATACACAGCATTTAAATATGGTATACACACATCTGATATACCAGTTTTAACGATAACGAATATGAGTAATCGCTCTGACGACAGTAGCGAAAAAATGTTAACAAATCGCTTGACTCTAGTTCCATGCCTAGCGTATGTGTATAAGCCCTACAAAATTTGAGCTCGTGTAAATTCCCAATCGAACAGCCAAGGTAAACGCACCTTACCTACTTCCCCCCGCCACACTGTAGTCTGAATCGACTTTTTTTGGACTACCAAAAATATTCGGGGTGATTTTTGAAGGTCTGATGATGTACTTTTATGGAAAAATAAGGAAAAACTGTTTCCCATATGGGAAAGCCTTTGAAAATCCTACTAGAACCATTGTTTTTTGACAGTTTTTGACTATTTCTCTTCAAACATAAGTACAGAGGAAATCAAGACAAAAATTCATACCAGATTATTAAAGTAGAGAAAAAAACCTTCTTTTTTGCTGGTATTGAAAATTTTCTGGGTGCTACAGCTAAACATTCGTGATTTGTGGTTAATCTAGAAGGGCTATTGCTCAGATTCCCTAACAATATCTGGGCATCTTGTATCATAATCTTTATAAAATCATTTTCTACTGCACCCTAAAGTATACTTCTTTAAGATATGAAAGATAAAAGTATCCATCTTTAAGATATAATCAGCTTTGTTCGATGAAATTTAACAAAGAATGAACAAAATATCATTTTCTTTTTATGTTCTGTATGCAATATATATATATATATATATACGTGAAGAAACTACCTTAAATTTTGTAATTTCTCAACAAAACGCAGTTTTTTGCGATATTTAATGCTAGTAAAGGAAACCTGTTTTATTTTTATCAGAAACTTTCAGAAAAGTATTTTTTGACCAACAACAACAAGAAAATGTATACATTGTGAGGAATTTGTATTTTTTTCATTGCCTATGATTTAAATGAAAC
This sequence comes from Nasonia oneida, assembly GCA_037356405.1. NCBI lineage: Eukaryota > Metazoa > Arthropoda > Insecta > Hymenoptera > Pteromalidae > Nasonia > Nasonia oneida. Next base: position 155,962 of record JAZHPH010000241.1, on the reverse strand, counting down.
TTCTTCTTGTGAGCTTCCTGAAAACTCTTCAAGATTTCATGTAGTCATGCAAGTTAAAAAGACTATAGTGCATTCTATTAGATTCAAATAACAACAACTTAAATTTCTTTAAAAAATTTAAGTTGTAAGAAGCCTCGAGGTGCTTTGGAAGCGGGCATTGTAACATTTAAGATTTTTTAATTTCCTAGGCGTGAAATCCGTGAACGATAATTTTGCGCAATTTCCCTACTTAATAATCTGGTGTACATTTTTATCCTAATTTCCTCTGTACTTATGTTTGAGGAGATATAGGTAAACGAATATGAGAAAACCATGGTTTAAGCGGAATTTTCGAAGGCAAAAGGGTCCAACTTTTCAGACAGAGAGAGAGAGAGACAGAGAGAGAGAGATATATGTGTTTTTTATTGTTCTACATTATGTTGTACATATTTAAATATAGTGAATACAGATAAGATAAAAAAAATATTTGTGTAAGAAGTGATAGTGTGAAGAGTAAATGGAATGAGGTGAAATGAGATGTTTTCCAGTTTAAAGAAGTATGATTTAGCTGTTTGTTTAAAGTGTGATATGGATAGTGTGTTGCGAAGGTGAGATGGTAGGCTATTCCAGAGGCAGGAAGCACTGATGAAAAATGAGTTCCTCAGCGTCTCTGTCATGAAGGACGGAATGTCCAGGGGGGGTCACCTTACCCCTTACAGGGCTGAGCGCGACGTGGAAATCAAATAGGCTAATAGGTAGATAGGTACGGAGGTGTTGAACATTTTCCTTAGAAAACAGGCCGTGAAGTATTATAGCACCAAGTGTTGGCGCAACCTGAGGTTAGTGCTCTTCCTAAAAAAATAGAGACGGTACATTAAAGAGTGAGCACGTTTACAAATTTGTGTAACGTGCTCTTTCCACGTGAGTTTGAAGTCTAACACCAAACCCAGATTGCGCACAGATGATTCGTAGTCGACCCGGGCTCCCCCTATATTTATATAGGTGTTAGCAGTAGTAAGTAGAGCATTTATATAGTAGGGGGAGCCCAGGACGATTGACTTAGTCTTAAGGACATTAAGTTTAAAACTATTTGATGCAGTCCAGCCCATTATCCTCTCGGCATTAGCACTCATCCTGACAGAGCAGGAATCAAGCCTCTCGAGGTGGTATTGGCTGTAGGTCTGCAGGTCATCCGCGTAGATGGGACACATCGGAATCTAGGTAAAAGTCAATATCATTGATGTACAACGCGAACAACAAGGGGCCTAAAACTGACCCCTGTGGAACACCGGTGTTTAATGGTAGAAAAGTTGAGAGTTCGTTGTTACCAATGACGGCCTGTTCTCTTCCCGTGAGGTAAGATGCAAGCCAGCAGATAACCTGCTTGCAATAGCCGAAAGAGGATAGCTTTCCGAGTAGCTTGACGTGACACACAGTATCAAACGCCTTGCTAAAATCAAATAGAAGTAGCAGAGTGACCTTCTTCCTGTCTATCCCAAGGCTGACATCATCAGTGAGCATAATTGAGCCAGACTACGTGCTGAGGCCAGTGCGAAAGCCAGTTTGGAAATTGTCAAGGTAAAGTCTTGTTTCAAGATATTCAGAGATTTGCTTGTGCACCAGCCACTCTAGCGCCTTGGACAGGAAACAGAGTAGAGAGATCGGACGGTAGTCAGTTACAGCTGTTGGAGAGTTTGTTGTTACTTTGTTTAGTGCTCTTCCGATCGATGATTTCCAGGCTGAAGGAAAGCGTTCCTCGCTCAGAGACAGGTTAAAAATGTGACAAAGTAAAGGAGCGAGTATTGGCAGTGCTTTGGAGATTACAACCTGTGGGATGCCATCGCTTCCCCGTGCCTGGGTGTTAAAGTGTGATACTGCAGCCGAAACATCTAATTATAGTCTCGCGAAATATGAAGATACTTGTGGATTTTGATGGACTAGTTGGCAATAAACAACACTATCGACAGTTAATGTAAACTGATAATCGTAAAAAAGGCATTGACCTTTATTAAATATAGTGTATATTTACAAGTGTTCAAATCTAAGGAAAAGAAGTGAAAGTTAAAGTATTAAAGTACCGACGCGTGAACAAACGATATTGTTTACGGACGACACTGTGAGGCAAGTATGAGCACTCACAGTGATTCGGCAATACGTACTGACTATACAAGCAGCGAGAGCGGCAGAAGACCGCTCGCGCAACAGGCGGAGAGAGAGAGTAGGAGCGAGCGAGCGCGCGTTGCCATGGCAACCCCCTAATCGATGCCGTGTGAGCAGGCAAATACATTTGAATTCGCGACAACGGCTGGCTTCTCGAACCTTCTAGCTCTTTCTCTCTCGGCGTAACTGTCTAATTTTCGAACATACCGCCCCTCTTGCTATCTCGCAGCAACAAAGAGACTGGTAATCAACAACTAACATTAGTTAAAGATAGGAAAGCATACTTCGAGAGAAGCTAGTCCTTATCATGAGTCTACCGATCGAACTGTTCTCACTAAAATTTCTTTGGAATCAATTCCTTAACGAACAGTCGATGAACAACAAGTTTACAATGCTTACGGTTAACAACATTACAATAAAATTTGATACAAGGTTAAATTTGCCTATATACTTGTATAATCTAATGCAAAATTTCTAGCAAAGCTAGTACTAATGAACAAAAAATAAAAACTTGACTCAAATAAATCTACAATTAAAACAGTCGACTAGAATGCTTTCTATTCACGAGCTAAATGAGGTTACAGTGTAGGTGTTGTGTGTAAAAGCTCTTCGATACAAGCTAAATGAGGTTACAGTGTAGGTGTTGTGTGTAAAAGCTCTTCGTTTGATAACGACTGGAACCTTTCAATCTTGACTGGACTCTGGTTGAATGCTGGAGACTGCCCTCGGCGCTTTCTCGTCTGGGGGCAGAAAGATGACCTTCACAACAGGTCGCTGGAACTCGGAATTGCCAGTACGGATGGTAACAACTCGAACTAGACCATCTTTCCCTGGATTACCGCTGTAATTCGACCCAGTGGCCACTTGGATGGAGGGCAGAGCTCGTCCTTCAGAAGCACCAAGTCGCCGACGACCAACTATCGTCCAGGAGTCAGCCATTTGTTTCTCTGTTGTACATGATGTAATACCTCCAGTGGCCATCGCTCCCAGAAATGGTTTCTCATAACCGAGAGTAGCTTCCACCTGCAAGTGCGAGATTTTAGATTCACATAGTCAAAGGGCTGGGGCAACACATTGAGAGGAGCGTTCACAAGAAAATGACCAGGCGTAAGCGCCACCGAATCAGTGGACTCAGAGCTCAGTGAGCAGAGCGGCCGAGAATTTAAGCATGCCTCGATCTGAGCAGCAACTGTTGACATTTCCTCGAACGTTAATGACGTGTCCCCAATGACACGTTTGAAGTGATGCTTAAAGCTTCTCACTGCCGACTCCCATAATCCTCCGAAATGAGGGGCTCTAGGGGGTATAAAAGACCATACTATACCGTCCCTCGCCAATGCAGCAGCCACCTCCTGTGAGACTGATGAAACCCGTTGGAATAACTTGTCAATCTCTGTGGCTGCGCCCTTGAAGTTGGTGCCGTTGTCGCTGAAAACCATCCTAAAAAGTCCACGCCGTGCGGTAAATCTGCAAAACGCTGCTAGAAACGCAGCTGTGGACAAATCAGACACCATTTCAATGTGAACGGCCCGAACAACCATACACACAAAGATCGCGATGTATCCCTTTGTAGACTTGGCACCTCTGCCCTTGGAGAACAATATTGGAAACGGTCCCGCATAGTCCAGACCAGTATATGCGAAAGCTCGCTGGGGAGTAACACGATATGATGGAAGCGGTGCCATTTGCTGTTGTACACTCTGAGCAGCGTAGCGAATACATCTATGGCAGCGCCGATAAACTCCTTGTACAACTCTTAACCCACGAGAAATCCAATACGTCTTGTCGAGGGAACTGAGCATCAGCTGGATACCTCCATGAAGAGTCTGACGATGTACCTCCTCAATCAACCTCTTGATTATAATACTGGATGCTGGCAGTATAATCGAGTGCTTTTCATCGTACTGCAAGAACGAATGCTGCAATCGGCCTCCAACTCGGAGCAAACCCTGTGGACAAATAAATGGTGCCAGCCGCAGCATGTGACTGCGAGATGACAATCGTTGTTTACTTCTGAGACACCGCAATTCCTCCTTGTAGTGCTGACTTTGCACATAACGAATCAGACCGACTCGAGCAGCCTCCATCTCCTCAGCAGTAAAATGTCCAGTGCAGCGATTTCCTCTGGGTTTGCTTGCATTCGAACGCCATCTGTAAACACAAGCCAAAATTCGCAACATCTTCGGGAATCTCGAAAACTTCTCCAAGTAAGCCAGCGCCTGCGATTCCCAATTTTCAAAGACCTTCTTCTCAACAGAGACCTGTGCATTCACTACGTCTAAGGAAACATCTATCTGCCATCTGTCAGTTACTTTCCTCCAATCATTCCTGATCCATTCAGGTCCTTCCCACCACAGGGAAGACTGCTGAAGCTGCTCCGACGAAAAACCTCGAGTCGCGCAATCGGTTGGATTGTCTTCCGACTTAACATGACGCCATTGCACCCCAGGCAGAGTAGTGATCACCTCACTGACTCTGTTAGCCAAGAACGTCTACCATCTCGATGGGTGGCCCTTCAACCAATCTAAAACTACTTAGGAATCAGTCTAGCAATGCACTAAAACTGGCTTCAATAAAATTCCATCTAATAGGTCCTTCAACAATCTAACCAACAGCACCGAGCCACACAACTCCAATCTAGGCAGACTTTCAGTTTTAATAGGAGCAACTTTCGTTTTGGACATAATCAACGCCGATCTTTGTCCTGGAATCACCATATACGCCGCAGCAACGAAAGCTCTCTGCGATGCGCCAGAAAACCATTTGCATTGAAGAGCCAAACCAACGAGGAATGCGCAACTGAGCCAGTTCAGGAAGATCCGACCTCAACGTCTGCCATTGTTCTAGAAGTTCTCCGGTGAGAGGTGAGTCCCAGTCGACACCATTAATCCACAAATCCTGGAGCATGAGTTTGGCCCTGACTAATACAGGTGACAACCAACCAAGTGGATCAAACAACCTCGAAATCTCCGACAGAATCGTTCTCTTAAACACAACCTTTGGATAAACTGGAATCTTAACCTCAAAACGAAACGAATCGCTTGATGGTATCCATTTTAGGCCCAAAGCAGCAACTGCCTCATCCCATTCAACAGCGAATTCTTTCTGCTTTTCCGCCTGGATATCCTCCACGATAGCCGAACTGTTTGACGCCCATTTACCCAACTCCATACCTGCTGACGACAGAAGCTTGATCAGCTGATTTCGAATCTCAATGGCCTCAGACTCATTGCCCGCGCCTACAATCGCATCATCTACATACATGTTGTGTCTGAGCACCTGCGCTGCCAAAGGAAACTCTGAACTTCCCTCACTCGCCAACTGAAGAAGAGTTCGAATTGAGAAGTATGGAGCGGAGCGCGTACCATACGTAAAAGTCAACAACCTATAATCTTCGATAGTCTTCGAAACGTCAGAACGCCAGACTATTCTTTGCCAATCAACGTCATCTGGGTGAATGAGGATTTGCCTAAACTCCTTGACGATATCAGCCGTAAATACAATCTTCGAAAATCTCCACATCAAAATAATAATCGTGACATCCGACTGTAATTTGCGACCAGTCAAGAGAACGTCGTTCAGCGATATCTTTCCAAAAGAGCCATTAAAAACGACACGAAATTTGCCTTCCGGCCCACCTCAGCCGAGTAAACTGGGTGATGAGTAAAATAGAACGTATTGTCCTTTCGATGCGAACTATTTACAGGCTCCATATGACCTAAAGTCAGATAGTCCTCCATGAATTTCCTATAGGCACCATCCACCCTAGAATCCTGCGCTCGGCGCTTCTCTGAGCGGAGCAAACATGCCACTGCAACCTGCCTCGTGTGTGCAAAAGAAACCTGTGACAACTTCTCAGAGAATGGCAAGCGAACGACAAATCTGCCATTAGAATCTCGGTAGACAGTATCCGCGAAATAATCTTCGCAATACTGATCCTCCTCGGACAAAACTTTTGAAGTGGAAACCTCCTCCATCTCCCATAACCTCTCTAACAATGACGAAACCGAAGGCTCCACTTCCACATGACAGGCCTGAGCAGTCTGAGCTCCATCAGACTCAGTACTAGGAGACGCCCTACCCGTCAAAATCCAGCCAAAAACGGTCTCCTGAGCAACAGGAGTATCAGCTGCACCAACTCTGAGCCCTGGCCGAATGATAGTAGCGTACACCTCTGCGCTGAGCACGCAGTCTATGCGCTTTGTGCGAGCAAAATCTGGATCAGCAAGCTTCAAACCCCTGATGTGATCCCAATTGGATACTTCAACCTAGTCTCGCGGCAAAAATCCCGTTACCTCTCTCAACATCAATGCGGAACACTCCAATCAAAATTCTGAGTTCAACCTGGATTTTAATTGAAGAATAATTTCACCCTTTGACACCGCTAAAGGACCTGCACCGACACCAACCACAGACACAGACACGGGTTTAATTTTTGCGGACAGACATTGCACAACTCTGTGAGTGACGAAAGAGACCTCTGCACACGGATCAATCAAGCATCTAGCGTACATCGAATTACCATCTACGGATTGAAGTAAGACCTTGGCCGTGGCCATCAACCGGGTCCTACCCACCACTGTTGTACTCGCTGATACCTCCAGCATACTTGACCTACCAGGCGCGCCAGAAGAACCCTTCTGACCTGTCGCATTTGAAGAATCCACAGCCTCTCCTCCATGTCGTCGATCCGAGTGAATCTTCGTGTGGTGTGTGCCCTTACAAATGGCGCAACGACTCTGAGAGGTGCAATCAGCCAAAAAATGTCCAGATTTCAAACAATTGAGACACAATCTCTCCTTTTTACAATGTTCAAAACGAGCGGAAGCCGACATACCAGTGAATCTTGGACACGCTTGAAGCTGATGAGGACCCTTACATAGGCTACATTTTACAAAGGCATTGCGATTGCCTTTACCAGACGACGTGTTAGTTGCGTTGGCTGAGACTGACTCGCGCCGAGACGAACGATTCGAACCATTTCCCTTCTGACTAGACTGTTTGTTAGGCGACTCCGCACCACCATCTGCATCCTGATCAATCGATGACGCACGCGTCTCGAGAAAATTTGCGAGAGCTGAAAATGTCGAAAAACCTACCACCGACTTTTGCGAAATGCGCCAACCTTCTCGCGTATCATTATCCAACTTGCGCTCGACCATATGGATAAGCCAACTGTCCCAGTGTTCGCACGGGCAACCTACATCCTTGAAAGTTTTAAGCGCGGCTTCCGCCTTATCCAGTAACTCTATCAACTCTCCGGATGATTTCCGCTTAACCGGTTTCATATAAATCAGCAATTCCATATACGTATGCATGCGTCTCGTAGGGTTATCGTACCTGCGCATCAACTTTTGCCAAGCCAAGAAGAGCCAAGAAGACCCCTTACTTGGAGCGCTGCAGGCCCTTCAACCGAGTCTACTAAATATTGCATCTTTATGGCATCCGGTAAATTGACCTTGTTTTTCACCATCGAAGAAAATTCAGCATGTTCGCGAACTCTGACGAACCCAGAACAGGTGGTGCGGGCAGGACCTGACTATTTTGCGCGACTGCAGCGTTTACCGGTGGCCTCACGGCGATTTCTAAGTCCTCAATTGACTGAAGCACATCCGATTTACTCTTCACATAACTCGACTCAACCTCGAGATACTCGTCATTCTCGAAATACGCCTCGCCTTTGAAAGCCGCCCTATTTGCTTGCAAGACCAGATCCCTTTGAGTGTACTCGGACCAATACGACTCTAACAAATTCAATCGCGTGCGCATGTGCGGCAGCGTACGAGCAGATGCCGGTAATCTTGCCGTATTGCGTTTTAAAATTCAGCAAGAATCCGCTTATGTGCTTTTGCTTGGCTAATTCTGCAGCCGCATCAGCCATTGTTGCAGAGTGCTAAATCCTAGTCAATCAAATACGAGTAATAATGTCCGCCACGTCCGGACGGCGAGCCGAGCAACGAACGAGCGAGAGAGCCTGCGCCGGCTGCCGTGAGCGAGCGCCGACCGTTGAACTGCGTCAGCTGTTCTGCTTGCGCAGAGAGCGGGAGGAACTATAGCCGGCTCCCGCAGCGCACAGCTGCTAGTACGAATGCACTAACGAGAGAGAGAGAGAGAGAGAGAGAGAGAGAGAGAAAACGAGACTAAGAGCGAGCACCGCTCTGCCGCTGCCTCAACGTGGCCTGACGACGCCAAGTGAGCGAAAGCGAAACAGAGCAAGCGAGAGAGAAAGAGGGAGAATGAAATTCAAACCTCGTTTACGCCGGTGTCGTCGACTTCCGTGTTGACTTTGTGTACTTGGCGCGTCGTCCGAAGTTGGCGGGAATGCGGTACCAATATGGCCGTCTTCTTGTTATTACCCCTCGTTGTGCTCCAAAATGGCGAACTCGTAGCGTCCCTCGAAAATTCAATCTTGAACATTGACCTCTAGCCTCTAAACCTCTAATCTCTAATCCTCTAAACTTCTACGTCTAATACGTCTAACTTCGAATAAATACGTACCTCTACGTCTAAACGTCTAAACGTCTAAATTGTTACAACAACAAGCAGCTAGGCCCGATGCGTCCAACTGCGAGAGCGTATTCCAGGAAGTTTGTGGACGCTCTCCGACCGTTGCGACTTCGAATAGTCTAACGGCTGCCGAAGTACTTTAACACACCTTCACTATGCAAAACACTTTTCCGTACACAATACACCTATTGCCACGATACTGCACGCTCTGCTACCAATAATTATAGTCTCGCGAAATAGGAAGAGACTTGTGGATCTTGATGGACTAGTTGGCAATAAACAACACTATCGACAGTTAATGTAAACTGATAATCGTAAAAAAGGCATTGACCTTTATTGAATATAGTGTATATTTACAAGTGTTCAAATCTAAGGAAAAGAAGTGAAAGTTAAAGTATTAAAGTACCGACGCGTGAACAAACGATATTGTTTACGGACGACACTGTGAGGAAAGTACGAGCGCTCAGAGTGATTCGGCAATACGTACTGACTATACAATCAGCGAGAGCGGCAGACGACCGCTCGCGCAACAGGCGGAGAGAGAGAGAGAGAGAGAGAGAGAGAGAGAGAGTAGGAGCGAGCGAGCGCGCGTTGCCATGGCAACCCCCTAATCGATGCCGTGTGAGCAGGCAAATACATTCGAATTCGCGACAACGGCTCGCTTCTCGAAGCTTCTAGCTCTCTCTCTCTCGGCGTAACTGTCTAATTTTCGAACAACATCCGACTCCGTGATAGCCCTGAAAATGAAGTGTTCAGGGAGGTTCAGACTCTCTAGGGTTCGCAGATACTCCTCAACAGATGGAGCTTGAGGGTCGTTTGAGATGGAGCTAAAGTATTTGTTGAGAGCATCTGAAGAGAATCGAGCAGGTAAAGGAGATTTAGAGGTAGTAACATCAAGCTCTTTCCAAATCTCTGCAACGTCGGTCAAGGTAGACAAGCGAGAATAGTAGTAATTCAGCCTGGCTTCTTCAACCTGTTTATGAGCGTCGTTCCTTGCGATTCTATAGAAGTATAGATCCCAAGGTAAACGACTTCTGCGAAAGCGCCTGTAGAGTCTGTTCTTTTCAGTTAAAAGGCTACGAAGGGCCTCGGTGAACCACGGGTGACGTTTACGTCCAGGTGTTACAGTCTTTAATGGGGCGAGATGATTTATGGCGTTCGTGATGTGAGCGTTAAGAATGGTAATGCATTCGTCAAGTGATGGCGTGGTGAAGGATGACCAGTCAGATGCGCTAAGCAAGTCACTTAGCTTCTCAGCACAGATTCCTTTGTAGTTTCTGTAAGAGTATGTAGCAGGTACGTGGCGTGGAATCTGTACGTCGAGAGTGACCGTGATAAGGTCGTGTCCGTTGATGAAAGGTGCGTCTGTCTTCCAGTATGACTGCAGGCGATCCTGCTCGTCGATTAGACACAGATCAAGCCAGGTGTCAGAACCCTGTTTATGGTGCGTGGCACCATAGGGAACGGACGAAAGAGAGTTCTCATCAATGAAGGCCCTAATGAAATTGGCATCTTCAGATGAGGATAGTTGGTCAGAGTTAAAGTCCCCCATTATAACCTTCGTGGAGTAGTTGTGCATGTGAGTTGTTAGTTCGTTAATAAAGTTAGAGCCTTGGAAAAAGGGAGCATGAGGTGGACGATACACAACCCCCACGAAGATGGGAGAAACTCCCTTGGCCGATATCTCACAAAAGAGGTATTCAGGCTTGCCTGGCTTGCCGGACCATTCACCGTCGGATGATGAAATAACACTAACCGTCAGAGATTTGTGTATATAGAGGGCCACACCTCCACCGTTTCTGTTTCTGTCTCGTCTGTAGAGCAGGTAATCATCCAGCGAAGGGCTGGATGTCATCCTCTCGCTTAGCCAGGACTCAGTAACAGCTATTACGTGGAATAAAGAGCGAGTGGATAAAAAGAGCCTGATCATCTCAATGTGACCCGTGAGAAAGTTCGCATTAAAATGACAGACCCTTAGACCTTCAGACAGAGATACCTTAGCACCCGATGAAGACACGGCGGATGAGCTTGATGGCGGACGGAGAGAGAGAGAGAGAGAGAGAGAGAGAGAGAGAGAGAGAGAGAGAGCAAGTTTAGCAATAGCGCTGTTGCCACCTACCCGCACATTGTTGCCGAAATATGTGTCGAAGGGTGAAGGGGCAATCTGCGCGCGCGAGACTGTAGTCAGTATCGCTGGAACCGGTAGTCTGTTATCGCAACTGTCCACGCGCAATGCGAATCATAAACGAACGGAGCAGGATAGAAGCGTCCTGGCGATGTCGATCTACGAAATTGTGAGTTCTCTCTCTCTCTCTCTCTCTCTCTCTCTCTCTCTCTCTCTCTCTAATGGACATCCCGCTCTTGCGGACGGCCGTCGTTGCTTGCTCCTACGCATACATGCGAGCACATCTGAGTGGGCCGAACCGTGTCTTCTGCACGACTGACGTTAACAGTAATAAACAGTACTCTTTTTGCCCTTGTTGTAATAACATAATTGAATATTCACACGACGTATAGAAAATTATATATGTTATAATATAAATGTAGGTGAAAACATCGCTAAAAGAGAAACGCTTTGCTTTTCACATAAGGCATTCGCAAATATTTAATGGTTGGCTTATGAACACTCATACACGCACACACAAACACATATACACACACACGCAGACATACACACACAAAGTATGCAGACATTTAAATATTATTGATAAATTTATTAAACTGTAATGGGGTAAGACTTAACGATCAGAGGAGAAATCGTCACTTTTTTCTGTTCTGTATTATTATAAAAAAGATCAATATTTTTAAATTCGTCAATTGTACAATCTAAATAAAACGGCTCCGTTTCATTTGAATACTTTTATTGATCTGCTGCAGCAAAAATAATGTGCCAGTGACTTGTTCTTCTCAGAGCTATCACTGTTCACCTCGTTCTGCGCCGTGTTTGTTGTGTTTAGCAGAAAATTCGCGATCGCGTCGTTCGCGTGTATTTGTGCGCGTGTGTGAGTGTGCCTCGACGCGATAGTCTTAAGGTTTGTTGGCGAAGGTTTCCACGTGTTGTACGTGACTCCTTCGGGGCGAGCGAACAGCGGCAATACCCCTTGTTGCCCTCGTGCCAAGCGTCTGGCTCCCCGAGACCTCTTCAGCGACGGTTTTTGCTTTCGTCTTTGCGGTAAGAGAGCTCTCTCTGTGTGCGGAAAAGGTACCTCGCGTCTTTGCGTTTTGCGTGCGTTCTTTCACATGAGTTTTTCCCTTTTAGAGTCATTGTTCTCTTTCTTTTATTTGTATAGTTTCCTTTTCCTTATTTTCAATAAAGCTTACACTTGCTGAGGCTTTTCCCTCTAAACCGTGAGGGTTTTTACGCCAAAGCAAGTGCTTTTTCTGTACCGCGAAATCGTGTGTGTTAATTAAAAAGAACCCTTCACTCACTCAACCCTTTCCTGTCGTCGGAACTCACTCTGAGTTCTTTTACTCATTCTAAGATTTTACTTTTACTTTTATTTATTTTTCTTTTACTCATTCTAATTTTCACATTGTAATCAAAAATTGCGCAAGAATTTGTTTATGGTTAAAGTTATGATTAAAATATTGTTCTCATTTTAATTTTTATTATTATTATTATTAATTTTTCAATGCAATAATGATTGTCATTTTGATTGTTATAATTTGCTATGTATAATCTATTTATAATTTAATCAATGTATAGTATGCATAAATTATAGTAAAAGTATCTTGTTCAATGTTTGTTTAAAAAGTCGATTGTGTGATGCAGTAACCATATCATCGGTCTCTACAAAGAGTAGTAGATTTCAGAACTCGCGTCGAAGACTAGTATGTTTCGTTGTTTGCCGCAAAGACTAACATTTTTAACTTTCGCCGCGAAGAGCAGTACATTTCACGGCTCAAACTAATGCTCTTTGTAGTATGAGAAAAACGTATGATAATTTAATAATTTTTGTACTAGCCGTCTCTTTGCATGTAAATGTTACTATGTACCACTTTGGCGTTCATAAATATCATCAATTATTTAAGCATAAAGCCCTGAAACCGCAAGTGTTTTCGTGAAAAGTGCTAGTCTTCGCGGCGAAAAATGAAAAGTACTACTCTTCCAGAGGGATTTTAAACGTGCTAGTCTTCGTAGAGACCGACAATATATCATTGAGCGAATGATTTACATTTTTTTTTTTTTTGTAATAAGATAGCTGCATACTTAAGGCATTTATTTATTTGTAAAGCAATCGTCCGAAAATATAACGTCTAATTGAAACACGACTGCAGTATACATGTATTCACTCTTGCCGGGTTTCCGCCGAGAATTAGCCGATATTCTTTGCTAGATTTTCGCAAATAATTCTTGCTGAGTGGTTTATCGAACTTATCACAAAATGCTGCAACTGGTGACTAGCCATAGGCCGCGCATGGCCTTTTATAGGCAGCTAAGAGAGCGCGGATTGAGCCGCCAAAAACAGTCGCACATTCATATATCACACCTACATACAAATAAGCATATGAGGATGCGCGCACTTCGCTACCGCTGCATCATCGCTATAGGTGTATATCTATATAAATTGGCGTCGCGCTCTCACTCTGCCGCTGCTGGCTGCTGTGGCTCGTGTTTGTGTGTGTGTGTGTGTGTGTTTATATGGCGTAGGCAGAGCAAGCTCTGCATAAGTGGCCCTCCGGCACCGGATCCCCACAGGTACTATCGTTGAACAATACTTCCGTGGAGCCCGTTAACTAGCCTTTTTTTGGCTTCTCATTTGAAGTTTGACATTTCCATACATCCCCCATCCACCAAGGTGATTAGGGGTTCAGGATCAAACTCGTCTTCTTCATTCTGCATCGTCCTGCCGTCTTCTTTATTCTGCATCGTCCAGCCGTCTGCTTTTGGCAGCATCGTCCGGTCGTCTACTTTGAGCATAAGTTAACCCCGACACCTACATTCCTCTGCATCGGGTAAGGGAGTCTGGGCTCAACTCTCTGACCTACGTTCCTCTGCATCAGTCCGAGATGCTTCGTATCTATTACCTAGTGGCCTTCGTCTAGCTGATTTACTCAGCTGATTCGCCTTGTCCTTCCCTTTTATTATCTTTGTCATTTCTAACCTTCTTGAGAATGGTCCTTACGTAGTTGTTTACTGCGCACCAGCCATCCTTCGACGCTAGCATGGCTGTCATCATTGACTCAGGGGTCACCCACTCAAGTTTTTCTCGTTTGAATATGAAAAGGTATCTTTTTACTGTATTGAGTTGGTCGGAGACCGGGTCGAACATTTAGATTTTTAGATTTTAAGGTTTAAAATGTAAATAAGGTAGCCTTAACATATATATAGGACTTGAGAATATTTTTCTTAAAAAATACAGAAAATTTCACAAAAAAAAAGTATCAGGGCAGTTTTAGTTAAAATTGCATCCCTTAAGAGCTACAATTCATTGAAAGTAAGCAAAAAATGCAAAAATTGCTTAAAACCTCAACTTTGACCAGCTAGAACTTGAAGCCAAATGAAGGAATCACGCTGAAATTTTTGTTGGGAGTCAGGTAATAATAATAACATTACCGCATATAGCTGGAAAAAATACATAAGCATATGTATCTTTTTTCATGACATTATTCTGATATGTCAAACCCTATATGTCTGTAATAAAACTAGTAGTATACGCATTTCTAGTTAATTCAAAACAGCCGCTATCTTGAGATTTGATTTTATGGCATAATATTGCCCCTGCTTATTAAGATAGGCCACACAAGATTCGAAATAAATTATTTTGTATGATTATGCTACGAAATAACATTGAGAATCTGAAATTGAAGCAATTTTCTTAATTTCGCAAAATTTTATACGTTCAGGCGCCATTTTTAACAACACGTTTTTGACATTTAAGAAGTTGTCTAAATTTAGGTAACATAGTGAACTAGCGCGGCGCGTGCGGCATTACGGCCGCGGTAGCTTGCCGCCTTGTATCGCTTCGCAATGCAGGACACGCAAAACGCGCATCGTATAAGGCAGGACCTCTAACGCTCGCGCTTTGCACTCACTACCTAACGTTTGTTATAGTTATCTACTTGAAACACCATTTTTGAGGATTTATGCTTCGTTAAAAAGTTTCAAAAAATATTTATCACGTTAGAAAGTTGTGTTTTAATAATATCCACAACTTATACACCTAACATTTTCATGTAAAACGCACAGCCGCAAAATTTTATAGTAAATAATTCATTTTTTTATTGTAGAAAAAGAATTTTGGGCTGTTAACCCGAGTTATAAGCATTTTCATAATTTTATGTCGATAAAAAAAAATTGTATTTTTCGAAGATCTATAACTTTTTTATTTAACTTTTTTTCTAGCAAGTTTAGGATTTGACTTAGAGCCATAAAAAACGTTTTCGGCAATTTTTCGAAGTGACTGCATTCTGCGTACATGTGCGGGATAAAGCTGAAAACAAGATATTTGGCGGTGAAGGAGAGTTTGCATACAAATTTTTAGCCCGATCAACTAAAGTCTCTCAGAGATAATCGTGTAATACCAAAATTTTTATTCCAAAATACACGCAAAAATCGAACAAATTGTGCCCGCATTTGAAAATGACGTCGAAGATCGAAATAAAAAAAACCGTTGCCAATTCATTGGCACGTAGCTTTCTCCAACTATATTTATAGATCCAATAAATGAAATATTGTTTACAATATATATATATATATATATATATATATATATATATATATATATATATATTTGAGAGGGTTCGGTCATCTGGATCCTGACCAAAAATTCCTGGAGATACCATATTTTAGTTCCAAAGTACTTGTACAAGTGCCGTAATATCACAAGCATAAGCCTCTATGCTTATTTTAGCAGTCTATAATGCTAAAATATGATTTAAATACCACTATATGCCTAACAACAATATGTTTATGTGCAACGCTCACCACCAACAGATTTATAGAGTTAGTTTGCATACAAAGAAAGACAATTTTGCAATAAAAAGTTAATATTGTATGGGTATTCCTTACTAGAAATATGCATCTTTTTAATAACTTATTAAAATGCAGTGTTCCGATAATATATAATTGACAATTCATTGCTTGCACTGGATAATTAGCAATGAAATCATAAAACTTTGATTTCTTGCATTACTAACAATAAGATACATACTTATGTCACAGAACAGAGTAAATAAATTATATATACTTTCAAAAATAACCTAATAATTTTTAAAGCTCCTACAATACCATTATTAATTATATGATTTTTATTCTTATATTTGGCCAGAGAAAATTTACTTAAGAAACAAGATATAATGTTATCTAAACCTTTATTAGTTATGCATTATTATGTGAGGTGATGGTGCATATATGCTTATCGTCGAGATCTGAGTTACACAAATTTCAATCACTTTGAGATTCAAGAAGTTGCACTTTTAATTTTGTACAAGAGTGAGAAAATATTTGTACACTATGGCAATACGTGAATTATTTTTTATATACATATAAATAGATATTTTAATGTTGATGTTTGCAAATAAAAATATTTTTGGATAAATATTGATTTAGATAATTGATAATAAAATATGCACATTAATTTTTTATGCGGTTTTTGATACATAATTTAATATAAGTTTTGGATGGTTCATATCCAAAAGTTTGCAGACTCCTCAGTTTTTTTATTATAGAATATGAACACAGTCGTCAATTTTTTTTAACAGAAATTCACGCATGTTTACATGTGTTCCTAACCAACCTAACCATCAAAACAACAGGCTATTTATTAGATAGGTCACTCGTGCAATTTTCGAGAAAACGATTTTTACATTTTAGTTCTTTAGTTGAAAACCGCTCAACAAAATCGTTTAAAATTTAGCAGCAGATAGATTTTTTTATGGTGAATCATCAAATAAAATTTCAAAGAATTAGGCTACATAGTTTGAGAGATATAAGGAATTAAAAATTTTCAAAAAAAAAATTGAAACCTTGATATCTTACAAACCATAGGGGATTGAAAGCTGTGCAATAAACTTAGCCAAAATACATAAAATATCTATTTTTTCCCAAAATCTCAAGTGCAATAAGGCTTTTTTGCGTCCGTAATCGAGGCACAATAAAAACTCTTTTTTTCAGTTTTCGATTTATTACTGAAAAAATAAGTAGTCAAATCACTTGAAATTTAAATAGGATATATTTTGACACATGACCCATCGACGTGATTTTTTTCGTGAGGTTATGATATTTAGTATCAGGGATATGAATCTTAAAAAAATCCTCTTTTTTATTTTATTTGCCGAACAAAGCGGTCGATCCCGAGCACCAAACGAGGAAAAGTAGATAATTTTATTCTCTTTCAAATGCATTATAGCTGAATTGTTTGTAACAATGGGATGATTGAAAAAAACGCAAAATAGTGTTATTCAAAAATCAAAAAATTGCCATAAAAAAAATATAGTTGAGAAAATAAAAAAGAACTGTTTTCCCAAATTCAGAATCCAAAAATATATATGCCTGTCAAATTTTATTGAAATTGACGGAGTAGTTCTAGAAATATTACGGTATACACACACACACAAAGTGTTACTAACACATACAAGTTACACACCAATACAGCATAGATAACAATGTGGCGCAAGATATTCAAGAAAAAGGGTAATGACGGAATTATAATTATCAACAAGTTTGAAATTTTTCAGTAATGAGCAACCAAATTATAAATATATGTTATATAAACTTGACTTTGTTTGATTGATCTCAGTTTATAAAATAATTTTTTTACAGGACAAGCCATGGTTGAAATGGGTGATTCTATGAAACAAATGGCTGATGTAAAATATTCTTTAGATGACAACATAAAGCAAAACTTTTTAGAACCACTTCATCATTTGCAAACTAAGGATCTTAAGGAAGTTATGGTAAGAAATATCAGCAGAAATTTGCGCTCTGTATTTAAATAATGACATAAATGCCGAATAGGGCTAGTATTTTTATACATTTTTTTTATGTTAATAAGATAATTGAATACAAATCGTTTAGAACTGAAACAAACCAGGTGAATCCGCACTTCTGAATACAAAACTTTGTTCGTGTCTAGACTCGAAACATGGTGGAGCAGGGTGGATGCACTGA
The DNA here is from genome assembly GCA_037356405.1 of Nasonia oneida. Classification (NCBI taxonomy): domain Eukaryota; kingdom Metazoa; phylum Arthropoda; class Insecta; order Hymenoptera; family Pteromalidae; genus Nasonia; species Nasonia oneida. The sequence continues at coordinate 138,204 of JAZHPH010000241.1, read as the reverse complement.
GATTTGTATCAAATCTAGGGTCACCCGCACTAAGGGAAGGTAAACCTATATTGATGTTCCTAGCTCTTCACGAATCACCGATGCAAGGCTTGGCCCGAGAAGAGTCGATGCTGAGATCGCCACGACAAGTGGAGGGAATAAATTTTCTCTAATTGTAGATCCTCAGGCTAACGCTGCGCAACCCACAAGTCAGAAGTACAACGGTATGATCCCGATGCAACTTGCCATGGTGGAGGGCTTCGGTATATGACTCAGAGGCGAAAGCTCGAAGAAATTACTTACACCATGTAGATGTGAAGGTGGAAACTGAGCATTAAAACATATTAATTATGAATAATAAAACATTTATTGAATCTGTTTCACGAAGTAAGAAGCTGACATTCAGTACAAAAGGAAGAGGATGGCCTACATACTTGTAAAGAGCGCTATGCTCATCGCACATGTGCTAGGGCCCCTGAAGTAGATCAACCCACCAGTCCGGTGAGCTGTCCAGTTAAGCTATCAAGCGAGTCTGATGACAGATACGGCCGCGCGCTGGGCTTATATACTTTTCGCTCGTCAATAGTTTGCATGTATAAGCCATTTGTTCACGTTTGTCTTTATGTTCGCTTACTCTACGCCATGCCGCTATCTTAGAAAAGTTCTATTAAATTAAAATTGAGAAGGTTTTCAATATGACTTTGTTATTTTCCGTGCGAGGTACGATGTTATTTCGTGATCTCCGAAGTTGGTTGTATCCTTCTACAGCACTTCGTTATTTTATTTATTTTTTTTTTTTTTATTAATTTAAGATTCATTATTTTAACTACTTCAATTATATATCGCAGTGTTTATGCAGAACAAAATTCTGCTCTCCGTAACCAAGTATAAATCCGCGTATTACAATATTATGAATATCCCGAATGAATTTCTTCGATCGGGATTTGAACCCAGAACTCTGGCGTGACAGTTTATTGCTCTACCAACTGAGTTGTTTGCTCTCATTAACGCATAACGCATGAAAGCAATTCATATATGCAAATAATTTTTGTCGTTGAACTTTTTAGGTAATGTTCTATTTTGAATAAAAATAAATAATAACATGTAAATTTGTTGATATTCAGATGATAATTGGTTGTAACGTTAATGAATTTTATGACTTGAATTTTTGAGAAGTTAATAAAAGACTAATGATAATTGCCTATTATTATGTTAATCACATAAAGTTTACTTTTTATTAATTATATTCGTTTTATGTGTCTTTTATGCGTTATGCGTCGAAGAAAGCAAACTGCAGAAGCGAACATTTTTTTTATAAATGTTGTTTTTAGCCTTTTGAGTAATATTGAACACATTGATTATAAATCGTGCGATTCAGAGACCTTCGAGCGCGCTTGGGTTGGTTTGGCCAATAGCAAGTAGCGACAAAGGTGTGCGAGTCACGTGCACCTCAGATAGATTCCGGCAAAGGTATGGTAAACTACGTATTTAAAAGTGACTTACAAGAATTTTTCCCAGTGTCTTTGTTTTAGGTGAGAAAAACATGAAGATGTGTATATTTTTTTATGTGGCGTAGGCAGAGAAATCTCTGCGCAAGTGGCCCTCGAACTCCGGATCCCCACAGACACTATCGTTAAACAATACTTCCGTGGGGCCCGTTAATTAGTCTAGTTGGTTTCTCCTTGAGAGTATGACATTTCCATACATTCCCCATCCTTCAAGATGATTAGCATTTCAGGATCAAACATGTCTTCTTCATTCATTCATTCTGAATCGTCCAGTCGTCTACTTCGTGCAGCATCGACCGCTCATCCTATGGACAGGCTCAATCCCGACACCCACGTTCCTCTGCATCAGGTGAGGGAGTCTAAGTTCAATTCAGTTATCTACGTTCCTTTGCATCGGTTCGAGGAGCGTTTCGTATCTACGACTTAGTGACCTTTGTCTATGAACAGTTTTACTCGGCTGTTTTGCCTTGTCTTACTCTTCTTTTCTCTTCGTCATTTCTGACCTTCTCAAGAATGGCCCTCACGTAGTTGTTTACTGCGTACTAACTATCCTCTGACGTCAACATAGCTTTCATCATTCATTCAGGCGTCACCCTTGTCTGAAGATGAGACTCGAGTTCTTCTGGCTCTATTTGGTATCGCAAACAGCCACAGAAGACATACTCCGCATTTTCGTTAGCGTCCAAGCAGACTGGCCATTTTGAACAATTCTCTATTTTAAATCTATGTAGATGCGCCCGAAAGCATCCGTGCCCCGTCAAAAACTGTGTGAGGTGGCAATTGACCTCTCCATGTCCTCTTTGCATCCAGCCCTCTATTCTTGGTATATAGGCCAGTCAAATTAGCGTCTATTTTCTACTCTCTGCAGCGAAAAAATCTTATTTGATTGGCAAATTTCATTTTGCGTGTTGTCGCTAATCCGTCTTTTCGCCTTTAATATGTCCTTCCTCTCCATTGCTAAAAGGTCAATAGGCGGCATGCCTGCGCAATGATGCTGTCCTCCTCGCCCGATACCGTACGGTAAGCTGATGCGACCCTAAGTGCACTTCTCCTGTAATTTGCCAATATCTTTCATGTATAACTTTTCACCAACAAGGCATCCGCCCATATTGGGGCCCCGTGCAAAATAATCGATGTGATTACACTAGCTAGAAGTAACCTTGGTTTCTGTATTGGCCCTCCTACATTTAGCATCAACGTTAATAAAGTAGCGCCTTTTCTTCTGCTTTATCACTTACTAGATCAAGATGATACAATCTCATGTTGATCCATCGTCAGTGTTATTTTCTCTATCTTCTTTTCAGTAGAAATAATAATAAACTGTAAGAATAGAGTAATCTCTACAAGCAGTTTTCTTAATTTTCTTTATTGTGCCGTCGTTTCAAAAGATTAAATCTTTCCTCTTCAGGGCATCGATAAAATACATGAAAAAATTTCGTTGTCACATATCGACTACAAGCACAGTTGTCCAGGGTATTAAAGAGACTGTCGCACAGAGGTGTTTATATATATATATATATATATNATGTCCGACTACTTGAAGGACAGAATCTAATTATATGACACTGAGGAGGGTACCAGGACCTATAAAGTTACAGGAGGCGTGCCTCAAGGGTCAGTATTTGGCCCACCGACTTGGAACATCATGTACGACAGGGTACTAAGTCTGGAATCACCCAAAGAAGCAACCGTAGTAGACTTTGCTGACGATATTGCAGTAGTGGTGGTGGCGAAGCGCAAAGAAGAAGTAAAGGACATATCTGAGGAGTTTATCCATATAATACACAAATAGCTAGCAAAGGCAGGCCTAGAACTGGCCAGCCACAAAATCAAAGATATTATTATTTCTATAGTGATTACAGACTCTTATGCTCGTTGTTATTTAAAACTGTAGGAATAGAGTAATCTCTACGAGCAGTTTTCTTAATTTTCATTATTGTGCCGATGTTTCAAAAGATTAAATCTTTCCTCTTCAGGGCATCGATAACATGAAAAAAACTTCGTTGTCACATATCGACTACAAGCACAGTTGTCCAGGGTATTATAATATAATATATAATATATATAAACATAATATAAAATAATATATATATATATATTATTTTATATTATGTTTATATATATTATATATTATATTATAATACCCTGGACAACTGTGCTTGTAGTCGATATGTGACAACGAAGTTTTTTTCATGTTATCGATGCCCTGAAGAGGAAAGATTTAATCTTTTGAAACATCGGCACAATAATGAAAATTAAGAAAACTGCTCGTAGAGATTACTCTATTCCTACAGTTTTAAATAACAACGAGCATAAGAGTCTGTAATCACTATAGAAATAATAATATCTTTGATTTTGTGGCTGGCCAGTTCTAGGCCTGCCTTTGCTAGCTATTTGTGTATTATATGGATAAACTCCTCAGATATGTCCTTTACTTCTTCTTTGCGCTTCGCCACCACCACTACTGCAATATCGTCAGCAAAGTCTACTACGGTTGCTTCTTTGGGTGATTCCAGACTTAGTACCCTGTCGTACATGATGTTCCAAGTCGGTGGGCCAAATACTGACCCTTGAGGCACGCCTCCTGTAACTTTATAGGTCCTGGTACCCTCCTCAGTGTCATATAATTAGATTCTGTCCTTCAAGTAGTCGGACATAATCCTTCTTACATAAAAGGGCACATCCTGCTTTTGGAGTGTCGCGTGTATTTTTCTCAATTTGTGTTTTTTTCCTCCTTTCTACCTTTTCCCCTCTATAGCTGCTCAGGCAGTGTCAATCACTAGGCTTTTTGCGTCCAGGGTTGAATGATTCTTCTTAAACACATATTGGTGTTCCGCCAATCCACCTTTTCCTCCTATAAAATAGTCTATTCTGACACAGTTTATGCGTTCCAGAATCTGACCCGAGGTATCCAACATGTAGAGCGATCTGTATGGTGTTGATTTCTGGGGTGGCTTTTTTCTTTTTGACAGGAGCACACACTACTTTATACGGTCGACCTCAAGGGTCTTGTTCGACCTCGTCCTGTAATTCCCTAAGGCTTCGTCGCTTGTTTTCACGAATTTGGCATTTGGGCTCCTTTTAGTGTCCTTAAATTCTTTTTAACGGGCATCTACTATTTCCTGGCCTCTTCTAGTTTTATAGTACTTATTCCTCGAAAGTTGTTCTTATCTTCTGGTCCAGTGGCACTCGCTACGTGCACTCTCAATCTCCTTGTCCTACCACCAGTATACTGGTGGTCGTCGATAGTTGTGCATTGTTTTTGGTATGGCTGCGTCACAGGCTCGATTGATATTCTCCATTATCTGTTCAGCCTTGCTGATTGCTGATTCTAGCAGTTGGATTTCTTACAATGCCATCAGAAATATCTCCTTATCATAATCCTTCATTTTTCAACCGACTCTTTTGGTCCTTGTACAGGCGCTGATTCTCTGCCTTGAAATTCTTCTCTCCATTATTCTGGCCTGGTGATCGCTATTTGTGTAGTGTTTACTCAGGGTCCACGTGTGAAGTGAGCTAAGTAGACAGCTACTAATAAAGGTCAGGGCTACAATAGATCCCGTGTCTCCTCTTCTGAAGGTCTAAGTGCTACCCTGGTTAACTAACACCAGGTCTAGGAGACCAAATGCTACTGTAAAGACCGTACTTTGTAAGGACGGGCTGCGCGAGTTCTACAAACAATTATTTATTTATTAGGAAACTAGCATAAGCTCGAAGCTTTTATTGTTACTAGATATTGTAGTATATCCGACGTACGCGAGTTAAGTTGAGTGACCTGCGCGGACACTTTCGTGTGCGGACACTAGTCTGTCCGCTTTTACTGCTGATGTCCTAGTGTCACAGATATACGCGTCTGCAACGCGAACAGCGAAACGAGTCAGCAATAAGAGTCCGCCGAGCATACGATGCATAGAGTCCGAATGTATCGTAGACGTTAGCTCAGTGGTTAGAGCACAGGCCTCTGGCTCTCGGGTCCACGAGTTCGAGTCCTGTCGTCTACTTTTTTAACTTTTCGACTCTGTCTCCTCTCTGTTCGTAACACCTAGTATCTCTTACCTTGTTGAAGATTGTCCAGCTTAGTGCAGCACTCGGGTTTATTAGGTTCATTAGAAATATTTATTCAAATTTAGAAGACGTCTAATTGAAAATATTTGTCATGTTGTTATTTATTGACCAAGCACTTAAGCACAGTTGTAGCGGACACAGGTGTTATAGTTAACGTGGCAGTATAAATTTACGTTGGTCAACTGCTCTTGCTAACGCCGGAGATTTCACTCAACGGACCTTAGGCTCGATCTTTCGTGACGTTCTGACACAGCTTCCTAGGGCTCTCCAGTGTTCCTAGTCAAGGGACGGATTTGGCACGCTCCCTAGGTGTTTGGACGGATTTGGCGTGCTACAACACGGACAGCAATTACACTGCTGCTACACCTGAAAAGCAGACACTCACGCTACACGAGATATTCTACAAAAGGCAATGCGTGAATCGATCCCGTAGCTTATATAGCCTCTGTGTTGATACACGCTATTGTCGCGATTTTAAATACGCGGCTTCTAGCGACTAATCAGCATCTGCCACTACTAAGATAAGATTATATTGATGTTGTAATCACTCGCAGGTCAATGGCTGTTCGATTTTCGGCGCGTCGTTGCAATGGCATGATCGGACGCACCTGCGGTCCGTATGCACTCTCTACATGCTCCCACGGTTGCCGGTTCGTATGATGTACAATGATATAATTTGATAATATAAACGTGGGACATTACACTACCAAGAGGACCCATCCTCTTTGATTAGTCTTTTAACTGCCTTATTCTATAGCTCATGCGTTAAAATCGCCTGCAATAATTACTGGACTAGCAGTAGATGCCTTGCTTGCTGATGCTCGCTCGGTTGTATTTCGATGACGATCGTGTGTGTGTATATGTATATATATGTATGTATGTATATATATATATATATATATATATATATATATATGTATGTATATATATATATATATATACTACACCTGAAAAGCAGACACCACAAGCATATATATATATATATATATATATATATATATATATATTTTTTTTTTTTTTCAGATATCTTTTTTAATGTGAAATGACGGATGCTTTGTGTATTTATGCATATAACAAGATGTAATCTGCCGATTTGGTATAGATGTATATTAGTATATGATAAGGCATGTAAGGATGCTGCAAATAATTTTTCGTGCAGATATGATATATTTTTTTAAGATATGTGTTGGTGAATATGAAATGACAGATGCTGTATGTATTTTTGCATATCACAAGATGTAATCTGCAGACTTTGTCCAGAATAAAGATTTGCTGCGAATAATTTTTGGTGCCGATATGATAAATAAATATATTCAATACAATCAACATTCTATAAAAGTAATATGACTACTAGGACACAGGACCGATTTTAAAATTATAGAATAAAATGAAAATAAATTTAAAATATTAAAACATGTTTTCAAACTCCTTTCATCGTTCCGCGTACGTTTGAGTAGAATTTTCGCATCCTATATCGGAAAATAATGTTTAATACACATGCGAAATTTTCATGTCTAATATTTTAAAATCAGAATATTGCTCAAAATACTCCGATGTATTTATTTTTCAATACGGTTTTACTATTAAAAAAATAATTTTTAATTATAACAAACTTTATATGAGTATTTTAGAAGTAAACCTAATAGAGCAATATACCTAATAGTAGAGATCTCATTTGAGATTTATCAATAAGGTTGACTATAGATAACTGAGGAGGATGTTACAATATTAAATTTTTACATCAGCTTGGGGGTGTGCAGACGCACGGATCGCGGGAATTCTATACAACTATAAATTTTCATAAGATATATTTAGATATTATAATAAACATAGTTAATACATTATTATAATACATTATTTAGAGGATATAATTTATTGCAATGTTTATTTAAAACGTCTATTTGATTATAAATTATGGTTTAGCTTAAGAAATTTATATTGTTTAATATTAATTTATCTTTTTCTACTGAACTAACTTATGTGAGTGCTCTTTACATAAAGAAAATGATAACGTAACGATTTTTGTCATTTCATATTCACAAACACATGGCTTTAAAAAAAGGATCACATCTGGAGAAATAATTATTTGCAGTATCCCTTCAATCAGGACCAAATCTGCAGATTATATTTTATAACGTGCATAAATACATACAGCATTCGTGTTTTATATTCACACAAATTGCATAGATAAAAAAAAGATCATATCGGCACCAAAAATTATTCGCAGCAAATCTTTAATCTGGACAGAGTCCGCAGATTACATCTTGTGATATGCAAAAATACATACAGCATTCGTTATTTTAAATTCACAAACACGTAGCTTTAAAAAATAGCATATCTGCACAAATAATGATTCGCAGCAACCCTTCTAACTTGACAAAAACTGCAGATTACATCTTGAGATATGCATAAATACATACAGGATACGTAAGCAGAGAGCCCTGAAGTTGGCTCTTATGCCTCAAGCAAGATCTTCAATCTGCTTGTGCATATTATTTTAGTCTCTGACAAAATTGAGTCAGTTTATTAATTTTGTCACCGAGACGATTTAGCCGTGCGCTTCTGCGTTCCAAGCAGGTACTTCTTCCCTCGTTGCAGTTGATTTTTTCCACTGTAATCAGACCTATACACAGCCGAGCCGCGCGCCTTTATAAGGCGGACCGCGCTGCGCAACGGGAGAGTTCCACTCGAGCCTCACTCCAGGTAGTATCGTGAGCACACGTTACTACAGGGATAGCGAGAGTTAGACCTTCATCCACGAAATCGCCTCGTGAGCCCACGTGACGATCCAGTGGACGACCCGAAATCCGAAACTTCTAGTTGCCGTCGTGAGCACACGAGACAACCCGGAACACCCGAATGACGTCGAGCCTCTGCTACGTAAGCACACGTAGTTGACACCCGGCGTCACCGTAGACCTTAACCGATGTCCCAATACAGTACTGACTCCTGCCACTGTGAGCACACCGATGGTTCACCGAGTCGTGCGCTCACGTCCCGGTTAACCCGAGGTTCATCCCTAACCTATAAATCCGACTTCTACGCCGAAATCTCAAGACTCCCTTTGCTACTGTGAGCACACAGGGCAAAGAGAAGAACGAGACGAGCGACGACGATTTGTAGAGCCGTGCGCTCACGACTCTATAAATCCAAGGGATAACCTCAAAATATAGTGACGCTATTTCAATCGCATTGTGAGCACACAGGGCGGTCGGAATTGCTGTCACCCAACACATTCGGATCAGTGTAGTCGTGCGCACACGACTCCACCGTCCCGAATGAATTCCTAACCTCCAAATCCCTACCCGACCTGTAAAACCCGTACCGCACCGATAACCCAACCGCGACCGCCAACCGCAACCGCAGACATCTTGTTAATGCGAAATTCCGCCAGTATACTCGTAAATTGTTAATCGCGATAGTTTAAATAATTATTAATTGTAAAGGCAAAGTATTTTTAACACAAAGCAAATTGATTTCAGTTTCAGCCGGGCTTTAACAACTGAGTCCTCGCTTTGTTAAATATTAAGTTTGAAATATATTGTTAATGTTAAACAACACAACAACAGATTTAATCATTTGCATCTTTCCCTACTCCTATCCTGGATCCAACGGTTTAGCTAACCGAGCAGGGAAAGCACTATCGCCACACCACTGCTATATCACTTGTAGCTATGTTTCCATCAGAGGCCAAGTGAGAAACCTCTGTATTCGGCTTGTGAGTTTGTCGCCCCCCCCCCCCCAATTCTATGGAAACAGCGTCAGCTATCGGGGCTTTTACCCAATCGGAACGCGTCACATACGGGGTATCGGCATCCCCACTGTGTGCGTGTGTGTGTATGGGTGTGTACGTAAGTGCTACGGATCCCAGTTGTTCGTCAACGTCCTGCCAAACCCACGACAGCCTGTCACGAAAGGAAGAACGTTTTTCAGCCAACGACCGGTGTGTGGTATGAGTGCGCGCAGTATTTGCATGTGTGCATCTCTTGCACGTCGTCCGCGTGCGTAGATTTATGGTTCTTTAGCGCTAAGATGTTACTTTGTGATCTTCGGAATTAGTCAAATTTCATTTCTTGTTTATTTTGAAAATGCACTTAATAATAAAAGCGCGTCAATTAAGATACAATAAATCATTGCTCCTAACAAAGACTGGCACGCCTAAAATCACTAACGAAGAATAGAACATTTTATTTCCCGCCGCAAAGAGTAGCACTTTTCATATCTTTGCTGCGAAGACTAGCACTTTTCACAAAAACACTATCGGTTTCAGAGGTTTATATTTGAATGATTGTTTAAATCTATAAATGACAAAACGATATACAGTTAGTACAAACATCGCTGAAAGCAAAACGCTTTGCTTTTCACATAAGGCACTCGCCGATATTTAAGGTTCGCTGATGAACACACACATAGACACACATACACACACAAAGTATGCAGATATTCAAATATTATTGATAAATTCATTAAACTGTGATGGAGTAAGACTTGACGATGAGAGGATACATCGTCTTTTTTTCTGTTCTGGTTATTGGTTGTATTACTGGATAGTATTTTCAATATACTGACCACGTTTCATAGAAGAAATTCGTATTCTTATAAAACAGATCAATTTTTCAGATTCGTCAATTGCATAAACTAAATAAAACTATTCAGTTTCAATCGAATACTTTTATTGATCTGCTGCAGCAAAAACTGATGTTAAATCTTAATGACGATTGATTTGTGCATAAAAGACTTTAGGGATCGTAATAATAATAACATATAAAATTTATAAGTTAATGATACGATTAGAAAATAATGATCAACGAGACTTTTTACGTAATAGCATTATTCCATCTAAGAAAACAATCTAAACTATTCCTGATAAATGCTGCACTACAGAATAATACTTATTGAACATGGTAGGTCAGTATTTATTTGTTGCTGTTCCTTTTTGCGTGTAACCCCTGTTAAAAATATCTAGCTGGATATTCATGTGAATTATCTACGTGGATATCTACGTGGATAATCCACATGGATATCCAGCCAGATATTTTCAACAGGAACGGGCCTAATCTTCCGTCACGACAGTGGCGACACTTCCATCCGTCTAGCAGCCACGGCTATGCCGGAGCCGGAATGGCAGCCCTATTAAAAATTTTTCGCAAGATCTGAAATAAAATCCTACAAACTATCTTATGTACAATCTTGTACAAGATCGTACACGAGATCTTTTCATTGACTTTTAACCATGAATCTACTTAAGGTCTCACATAAGATCTCATATAAGAGATCTTACGTTTAAAGTAAAAAACTATCTTTATTAAATATTCTGTTTTGTGATTTTGGGTTAGTGGAAGCTATACAGAAGTAGCCAATTTAATCGGCGCGCGACCTCGAGTTTGCACTGTCTTTGATATATGTATACGTGTATTTAAATAAATGTTAATCGTGATTGTTTTACCTTTCTTTTCTCCTTTTCTGTGACAAGAACACTGCTTGGGACCTTTTGGTAACTTGATGTGGCAGGAAAACTCAATTAAAACAATCTAAATAGTTCTAATTCGTTTCACTGATTACCAATTCAAGCTTTACAAATATAGTGACACCGAAAATTAAAAAATGCAATGATGCGACAAAATGATTCGAAATATGAACAATGAAGGGAAAGAACAAACTACTTTTAATAAACTTGATTAATTCGCGCTCTAAGTACTCGTAAGCAAAATGAAAAGCTCCGTTCTCGATGCGGGCACACATCGCTCTGGCGTTGCTTGGCTTCAGCAAGCGACGCTGAAGTTAGAGAGGGAGAGAAAGAGGGAGAGGGAGTAAGCTTTGTGCTACCTCCCACGTGTGGCCCCGTCTACCTCCCCTACTCCAGCGTTGCAGTTTTCTTGGCTTGGCTCATTGCTTCTGCCTTATGGGCCTGGCAACACCTCAAGCCTTGAAAGCTGCTGCGCTAACTCTGCTCGAGTGAGGGGTGGAATTGTTTTGAATTCCTGTAAGTGTCGACGTTTCTCGATTCTTACTCCGAGAAACTTCGTCACTTATTAGTTATTGGAAAAGTTAATAAAAGTAAATTGCTTAGTATGTACCAGAAAGAGAATAAATTACCTATCTTTTTACCGCGGAAAATTGATATTGTCGTTCGTCGTTCTTTTATTATACACCATAAAGCGCAATTTTTTAAAATTTTTTTAACTTAAAAACTAAATGTTGAATTTTTTTTTTTTAAAGAAAACATGATTATTGAAAGTTATTACGAGTATATTTCACTTAAATTTTAAGTTATTTCCTGGGACAGATCCTGAGAAAAACATCAAAAACTGAAAAAGTCGTTTTTGTACGTGATGCGATAACTGTAATAAAAAGGCAATAAGCAATTTGAAATTTTTTATTAAGTTAGCATTATATAGCACCTTGATCCCTTTCTTTGGGCTGTTTATGAAACCAATTAGTTTCAAAGATATTAAGCTTCAAAATTTTGTTTTCTTACCCTGTATACTCTATGTAACTAAAAACTGTATCGCTTGGATCTCAGCTTTAATTTAATGGATTTTAATCTATACCTAGGCTTATTTTTTTTCTATTTTTGTTTTACCAGTTCGTTGACAACAAGATTTTAAGTCACGCATATGTATTTTTTCATGGTGATTTTAGATGCGTTCCGCGAACTATCCTTACCATCATAACTCGGAAACTAAATGTTGAACTTTTCTTTAAAACATCATGATTATCGAATGTTATTATAACTATAGATTACTTTAATTTTAAGTTATTTCATGGAGCATATCCGGACAAACGAGAAGGAGGAATTTTAACTCCAACGCGCAGAGTTCCTTTTTCTGTTTTTTCTCTTTGACAATTGGCGCGCGTTATCGTGACGAATATCAATTCTCGAGTAAGGCACCCACGTGTACCTCTCGTCAGATGGCAGTATGTAAGCCTATTTATAATAGTGTGATTGCACAGAGAAAAATACTTAAAGCTAAATAAATACAATAAATGAATAAGAAATTTAATAATAAATAAAAAATTTACAAATTTTCTTTTCATGCCGATGACATGCCATTAACTATTGTAACGAGTTGAGCACCATAGCCAACTCGTAGCGGTATGAATACCGCTGGGCCGCGCCAAAACTGCGTAGAGTCGCATGCGCGATAATAAACACATGCGAATTCGGCAATAGGCGCGAAAGAGATAGAGAGAGTGAGCGCGCGGGCTAATCCTTCAGGCTTCATCGTGTGCTGTGCTGTGTCCAGCGGATAGAAGTGTGCTTTGAGGGTGTGCTTTGACGAAAGAGAGAAGGTTTGTGTGGCGCGCAGTGCATGGGAGAGAGTGCATGTGTGAGTGTGTATCATCCATACGAGGGTGATCCGGTGCGTGCGACCTTCACGTCGATACAGTCGTGCGAGCGCGATTATTCTGGCGTCGCGGCGAGTTGCAAAGTTGTCGGCGACTCGCGTATTATTATTTCATTATTGTAACTTCACGTTTATTTCGCGACTGGCAAATATAACCTTAGTCTTTTTATTTTACGTGATTTGTCGTAATTTCTAAACCTTGCTCACTTATTTCCGATTCCTGTTCCTTCCTGCGAATACCGCCGCCTCCGCGGGCGTTATTTATTAGCACTTATTTAACGCAGTTGAGCAGCCGAGCACGCGCCAGGCGGCCCGTAGACCCAGTAAACAGAAGCAGCTGAAACAGCTGCATGCAACGGAGGTGTCTCGTGGGCGGAGATGAATCCTCAGCCGCATCGAGGGAACGCGATCCAGTCGTTTAACGAGTTATTCGTTGATCGAATTTACACCCCGTTACATTGGCGCCCAGTTCGTGGGTTACTTAGGAAGGAACGCACAAATATTGTAATTTTCGCGATTTTCGGCGCGAGCGAGAAACCGTTGCGAATTTCAGAAGGTCGCGCGAGCGACGTAAACACGAGCACCCCCGTGTTGTTTACGTTGCGGTCAAATCAGGCGGATTTGAGCGACGTTCGAATTCATTCGTGCGGCGTATACGAATAATTTGAACGCAATTCACACGAGAAGTCTGTGAATAATAATCGGAGATTTTGGTTGCCAGGCCAAGAACAAATATCTACCGATATTATCACACGACCTAGAATTAAACCGCTCGGAGCAGCGAAACTTGAAGCTGACACTAGTATCGCATGCTCTCCGAGTCGAATAATTTTCTATTTGTTGTCGGGAGAATTTTAAAGCACTCTCGTTAGGATAGAGAGTAGCATAATTATTTTTTCGTGACGTCTCGTGTGAGCAGAGCGTATATGCGAATTTGTAAGTTGTTTAATTATTAACAATTAAACAACAAAAGGTAGCAAAGCGGCAACACAAACGCGTGTAGCCGCGAATTATAGTCCTCGCACGCTATAGTGGAGTGAAGCGCGCAGCGGCGCGAGTGTGTGAGAGAGAGTGCGAGCGCTTGCGGCGCTACATAGAGGCAATTCTACGAGAACGCGACGGGCGCGAGGTATACAATCACTTCCACGGGAAGACGCGGAACAGTATACGCCCAGTTTTCAACCAAGAAGACCTCAAGATTTATTAAGAAGACGACACACTCGACTCGCAGATCGAGATATACGCATAATTCCGCAAAAATATTTTTTTTGTCGGATGTATGAATGCGTATATGCCTGTAGCACAAACTGTGCGTTGCAAGTGAGAGCACAGCGGTGCTCTTAGTAGCCTAAGTAGAGAAGGTCGTCGAGAATTGGTGCTTGGGTATCAACGAAGAAGAGATGGACGATGCCCTCGAGAGTATGCAGTTGAAGCCAGATGGCAAGCGATTAGATCGCGTTGCTATGCTAAACAGATGGCTCCTCGGAGAATATACCGAGTCAGATTTTAGACAGAACCTAGACACCTCGACAATAATGGCGCGAGTGAAGAGGGAAGAGTTCCGGAAGTCATTCATCGACGCAACAGCCGAGCAAGTATCGACACGCTCGATTTATACGGGCGATTACGACGCCGAACAACCACACCCTCTGAAGCTGTTACAACAAGAGATCGAGGCCAACGAAGTCGTGGTGACGCCGGCGATCGAGATGAACTACGGTCAACCGGCGCAAGGATTAGGCCAACCGACAGGGCTTAATCTACAACTGCTAAAAGCGATGACAATGCGAGATGCGTTCGCAGAAATGCCAGTCACTAAGGAGAGTGAACAGGCACAAGCGCCAGTGTCGACGCCGGAAGACCAAGCCAGGTTAATGGCGCAGGAGGCGCAAGGTCGAGACCAGAATAGAATAGTCACAATAGAGGTGCCGACAGGGAATCTAGTGACGACAGTAACCACGACAACGACGACAACGACGACAAGGACAACGCCGACAACTACGGCGAGCGAAGGCAAGTTCCGCAGTGTGAAGGTCACTGCACCACGCGCAGTCGTGGGCGCAGCGGCAGTGACTAGCGGATTAGACGCCAGATCCCAGCAAAGCGCTGCAACAATGAGCAATTGACCGCTCAATCGAGGGTACGGTGAAGACGAGTGTTGCAGCGCATAATACGCCCAGAGTCACGAGGTATTAGCGCAAAATTCGGTAGCTCAGAATGACCTGCTAAGTCAGTCGATAGCTGAGAATACCGCAACAGTGAGGGCGCTGATGTGCAAGATGGAGGCCATGATGTCACAATGGCCGACTAACATAGCGTCCAGTACAAGGGTGGAGCTACCAGCAAGCGAGAGTAATCCACATAACTCACGCAGAGCTGGTCATGTGAATTTCCAGGATACGTATAGTATCAATCACATGAACCACAGCAGCTTCCGGTGGCACGGGCACGGTGGCTGGTGAAGCCTCCAACTCCCGGCGAATCCTCTCTATTCGCAACCCCCAGTAGTTGCTAGGGGGGGGGGGGGGGGGGAAAGAGAACGCGACGAACGCGCATACGCAAGCGCTGAACGAAAGTAGACGGATAATGCGTACGAGTGGTTACAGAACCGGTTCTCCGAACAGGGAGAAGTGTCTAGCTGGGACGATTTCTGCGAGTGCATCAAGCGATGGTACGGGCAGACATAAGGCTACCAGCAGAAATTACTGAGCGAAGTAATTTCGAGGACGCAAGCACCTGACGAACGCGTGCGGGTGTACGTGAATAACCTGCAAGGTATAATGCGGAGGATGGTTCCCCGACCAGACACTAGCCAGCAACTGGATCGGATCTATCACAATATGCTGCCTAGTTTCAAAAGCGGGCTCCAGCGGAAAGATTTCTCTACGGTGGAGCAGTTGCTCGAGGCAGCAGTCGAATTCGAGGCCGCTCTAACATGCGAAGCCTCGTATCGAGCACCTCCGAAGCCCGGTGTAGCAATCGTCCCCGAATGCGCATTTAAGGGCGAAACGCCGAAGACTCGCGGTAAAACGCCGGTGGCAGCCATGGGGTTTGACACTCTGCCCTTATTGGTTGACGCCATAGGCAAGCTGTTCGACACGAAGCTTGCAGCAATAGCGCCACCGGCGAAGCACGCCAACGTGGGAGGAGGCAACAATAAGTCAGCCTCTCAGCGAGGACGCTCCGGACCTAGGAAAGAGAGAGGCAAGTCTCCTAGTCCGAAGCGCAAAAGCCAGAGGTCTGGCGAGAATTCCGGTCAATCGGACCAAAGAGCGCAAAAGGAGCCAATAGAATGCTTCAAATACCGTGGAAAAGGTCACATTGCCCGAGAATGTCCATTGGGTAAGGGAAACGGCAAAAAGGAGGAGTAGGCAACGTTACTGCTCCCCTTAAACCATCGCGCGAGGAGTCTTACCGAGAAGAGAGGCACGTGACGGAGGGCGTAGCCAATACTTCGCGCGAAACCTCAGGCGATTTTGATCGCATGGTCGCACTGTTGTCCAGCGAATCTCGCCAGCCGACGATATCGCCAAATGAACACGAGTCGTGCTGGTGGGTACAAGTGGGCATCGAAGGGTTCAGAATAAGAGCTCTTTACGACCCAGGCGCCGCTATGACCGTGATGGGGTCGTTAGGACTTCAGATCGCTAGCGCCTTCGGTCGACCTTTGCGACAACGCGATGGCCGTCATGCACAGTGTGCAAATGGTCAGACGTCGCCGATCGTGGGATTTGTGGACTTGCCATTTGACTTGCCGTTTGCGGGTGTACAACGCGACGTAACGGTGGCGATCATGCCCGAAGCGAAGAACGAATGTGTATTTGGGACGAATTTCGGACGCCTGTTCGGCGCAGTCCACGATCAAACTGAAAACGTCCTGTATCTGAAGAAGGAGCGAAAGATTGTCCAACTTCAGGTGGCTGCAATAGCTACAGCGGGGGCTATAGATATCGCCGCGGTTGGACTCGCGTACGTCAGTGATGACGAACACGCGCAGATTTGCAAAATGCTGGACAGCATCCTGCCTAAATCCAACCTTACGATCGGACGGACGCAGTTGATTGAGCACGGGATAGACGTTGGATCGGCCATGCCGATAAAACAGAAGTATTATTCCGTGTCACTAAAAATAGAGAAGGAGATGTATCAACAAGTACGGGAGTTGCTTGCTGCGGGAATCATCGAACCCTCTCACAGTGCTTGGTCACAAGCCCGGTAGTGATGGTGCGTAAAGCGAACGGGCAATATCGTTTTTGCGTCGACTTCCGGAAAGTTAATGCGCTGTCAAAGGCTGACGCGTATCCAGAACCTAACATGGTGCGACGTTGCAAACGTCGCAGCCGCGTCGATACGAGGAATCTCGTTCGATGCGGCCAAGCCCTGAGTGCGCGGAATAAACAAGCGAGTCGACGTGTTGTTGTCGGTGCCGGCCTGTCCTCAAATTTGGGGAACGGGCTAGCTAACCGTCATCGTCGGCGCGAGAGTGAGCATCGTTGGCGCGAGAGCGAGCCTCGTTGGCGCGCGCGCTGATAGGTCCTCCGCATGTCGCGAGCCAATCAGCGGGCGCCGATGCGCGGCTCGCTATCCGCGCGGACGGGCAGCCAATCGGAAACCAGCAAGAAGCGCGAGCCCGACGAGCACGAGAGGAGAGTGAGCGCGAGAACGAGCGGGAAATCCGAGAGTTCTCTCCCGACTGTCGACGGAGCACGTCGACGTTTGCGAGAGTTTCGTGCGTTCTCCTCTGCTTGTCGACCGGAGGTCGACGACTAGAGGAGATTGGGAGAGTCTCCCAAGAGTGTGCGAGTGTATTTCAGGTGCAGCGCGTTGGCACTAGGAAGTGTCAACGCCCGGACGAGCCAGCGACCATCCCGACGAGAGGAAGGAAGCCAGCCAGTCCGCCACCATCATCCAGAGGACCAGAACAGCCAGCAACATCGGCGTGGGAGAGCCGAAGCTGCCAACCGCCACCAGATCCGGGAGGAGTCCAGGAGGCAACGACGGGAGCACCGACGGACGTCCACTAGAAGCCTCGAGAGAATAGAGCGAGTAAGCGAAAGAGAGTGAGAGCGAGAGAGAGAGAGCCGGAAGTGAGCCGAGAGAGAGAGAGAGAGAGAGAGAGAGAGAGAGCCGAGAGAAAGAGAGAGAGCGAGAGAGAGAGAGACGAGAGAAAGAGAGAGAGATTGAAAGAGAAAGAGCAGTGCGTGGAGACGCGCGTGTGTGCGAGAGAGCGTGAGCGAGAAAACCCTAGGGGCATAGCCCGCGCGCGCATAAGAGAGAGAGAGAGAGAGAGAGGGGGAGAGAGAGAGAGAGAGATCACACTGGCCGCGCGGCGACCGACGGGAACCGAGTCGAGCGCGTACGTGTGACGCAAGAGAGAGAGAGAGAGCCGTCAACAGACTGGACCTGGGCCTGAGGCCTGCCGTCTGCTGCACGAGTGCGGCTCATGTGTGAGCGCGCCAACATAAGCCCTGTGTGGCTACATTGTGCGCGGGAGGCATCATTGCCACCGCGTTGTAGGGAAGGCCTGGGCGAAATACAAGTGCAATAAACTGTTAACCATTGTGTGATTATTTTCCCCTCTTCCTAGCGTTCTCTCAAACGTGACGATCGCGCCAAATCCTACATTAAAAAAAAAATCCTAGCTCATGCGAGGCTCTAGGTGTTGCGCACCTGTGTTGGGAGGCACAGCGTCGCAATGGATGATATCCTTCGTCAACTGCAGAAAGCGAAGTACATATCGACGTTGGACCTTAGCAGCGCGTACCATCAAATACCGTTGAAGCCGGAGGCGAGAACTCTGACGGCCTTTACAGTTCCTGGGCTAGGTTTATTCCAATTCACGCGTATGCCGTTTGGTTTAGCCTACGCTGGAGCGACCTTCCAGCGAATGATCGACGAAGTGATCAGCCCAGAATCGCCTTTGGGTATAACACCGTGCCCCATTCCTCGACAGATGTGAGTCTGGCGATCCTAATGTACGGGACTCAACCGAGAAAGCCTTCTGCAGCGAGGCGCGAGCAGGACGCCGCCGCAGAAGAAATATTGCAGCGACGCGCGATCGATGCATGTCATGATCGCATGTGGGATTTATCCCAGCTGCCCGAGCAAGCGTCTCCAGCAAAGGGCGAGCTTAGATGACAGTGATGTAAGGCAGGGTTATAAATTGGACCAAAAAATTTGGCAAATAAATTAGCCTTGTCATGATCAGAGGAGAACGATACTCCGTCAAGAACTACTCTGCTGGGGATATCCTCATATGATCTGAGCGATTTAACATACGACCAGAAAGCACGCAGATTCTTGCGCAGGTCGCTTTGAACCGACTCGGAGATATGAACGATATTTGCTTCTAGACAGTCTAATACAGAGGGCTCTAACTCGCTTAAACTCTATGTAATCGCTCAACAAACGAGACTCCTTCCATTTACAATGCACAGCCTTTTCATCCATAATACAATTGATCAACTCGCCGTCATACCATCGAGGGAAGGAACCGGCACGTTCGGTGGTATAAGGGACGTGTTCATCGATGACATCGGTAATCATTTTATTAAAGTAAGTAAGAGAACAGTCAACCTCATCACTCAACACCACCGGGCGCCAGCTCATTCCACCGAGGGCCTGATTGATTAACGCATAATCGGCTTTTATAAAGTTACGTTTCCTAACTGATAATTCGACGGACCCGGCGCTTGCTTCGAGAGAAAAGAGCCCAGGGAGATGATGATCATCAGCTGAGATAATGGCTTCGCTGACCTCCAATGATGAGGCCCCATCCTGGGGTGCGAAGCACAAATCCAAGGTGTAACCTTTACCCGAGTGGACCGGGTAGTGCTGGGTCAGGTCGAGAAATGTCATTTCAGCGCACCTGAGAGAACCCCAGAGGAAAGACATTCCAAGACACTCGAGGAATGTTGAAGTCGCTCACCAAAATCAGCCGATGACCATGACGTGTGAGCATCATGTCCTCGACAGCCTGGCAGAACCCCTTATACACGTCAGAACTGGAGCCTGATGTAGACCGCACCAATGATGATCTTGATGACAGGTGTGGTGACTCGAATGAAGACCTGTTAGGCAGTGGAGTTGATAGGCTCCAAGTGAGCTGCGGTGCAGTCTCTCACAGCAACGAGAGCACCTCCTCATCTTGAGAGACCCGTTAGAGTCACATCCCTGTCACAGTGGTGCACTGCGTAGCCAGTCATGCCAAGCTGTGGAGCTGATGTCCAGGGTAAGCCAGGTCTATAAAGGTTAGTTTTGAGTTCGAGCAGGCGTTCAGGCTTCCTAATTGAGTGAACGTTCTGATAATAAATAGTAAAATTAAATTGAGAGAACCGCACTAGTTTTTTCCAAGGTGAGTACCGGTGAGACATTAACGTATCTGACTCTCTTCCTGTCAGCATTGCTTCTGTTGTAAGCATTAGCTTCCAGTCGTAACTTCTTATAGGCATCTCTCTGGGCTTTGGTGCGATCAGCCGCTATCTGGATACCATCTGGGAAACTTTTCCAGTTTCGCAGCACTCGACCAACCTTACCTCTAGAAGAAAGCCTGATGACGACAGACGGAGGAGATCCGCTGCGAGTAGACCGGGTGAACCTTCTAGCAGTGATTTGTGGCAAGTTAAGGCCACTGATGCCACTCAGAGCCTCACGAACTTCCTGCAATAAGTTATCACTGGCTGGTTCTTGGAGGTTGTACAGGATAATGTTCGAGGCCTTGTTGAGGCGGTCTTGAAGCTTAGCAGCAACAGACTTCATGGGCGATGCTAGCTGTGAATAGATGCCAGCGATTGGCTGATCCGCTGGGCAAGTTGAAGGTTTTCCATCCTAGCCTTGATTGCACTAATCTCAAGTGCGTTCTGGCAGACTTTTCCATCCAAATCAGTCAAACTGGCCTAAAGTTTGCGAAGATTCTCATTAGTGGACTTTAGGGCATAGGTGTTGACCTCTAGACAGCTGTTGGTGGTGCTCAGCTGGTTCTTAATCCAGAAGGAGAGGGACTGGAATTTCCTAATCAGGTCTGCAGGATCCGAAGCTGTGGCTGGGGACGTGGCCCTGAAGGAATGGCCAGAGTCCGATGGCATGGCAGCTCCAGCACCGTTCAATGCAAAAGAAGGCAGCTGGGAGCCCATTGCCAGAAAACTGGGTGGCTTGCAGCACTTAAAGAATCGGCCCTGATCGTCTGCACCAACTCTGCCGGAGCATAAAGTGTGGTAAAGCTAGCCACACCCAGCACAGAACACTCCCTCCGATACGTCCACTTTGCAGTATGGACAGACTCTACTGCAGTCGCTCATGGTAGCTGAGGAGCAGCAGAAAACACCATTTACGTCTTACACCAGGAAGCCAAACACTGGTGGCAGCTATTGGAGTCCTTAATGCTTGGCACACCCAGCTCCGTTTCAAGAGCGCTGCCTCATGCATCACGGCCCCGGCAGCCACACTAAGCGACAAGCAGCAGCAGTAACAGTCAACAAATCAAAGAGCCTCCTGGGGTGGTTGAAGAAGAGGAAGCCACGGTCGCACAGAGCTGGCTCCACGACCAAACAGCCTCGAAGTGAGGTTATGTGTCTCCGCTGGGCAGACACTTGCACGAACAGCAGCACTTTTGAGCGAGTAACACCGAGATGCGCACCTGGACAGCGGCCACTGCAGGAGCAATCACTTGGACAACCACACGGCACGGCACAACGTGTCGCACAGAGCGGAGTTGAGCGTTGGGTCCCCGACGCGCAATGGTCGACGAGGCTTGAAGGTCAGCCGAGACAATCCACCGCAATCGGGACGGAGACGATGTAAAGATGCGCGGTTTTTTGCAGGTAGTGATCAGCGTTGAGAATACTATGCCGTAGACACAGCATTAAGTCCAAAAATGGCTGGATAGATCACAAAATTAACGCTAAATACGGGAGCGACGGAAAGAGACGCCCGCCACCTTGCGCCACCTTGCGGTATTATAATAAAAAATTGCGTAAAAATTTGTTTACAGTTAAAATTATGATTAAAATATTGTTCTTATTTTAATTTTTCAATTCAATAATGGTTGTTATAATCCGCTATGTATAATCTATGTACAATTTAATCAATGTATACAATGCCTAAATTATAATTTAGTAAAAGTACCTTGTTCAATATGTGTTTTAGAAGTCGATTCTGTGATGCAGTAATCAAATATCATTGAGTTAATAATTTACATTTATATTTTTTATAATTATGAGGCATAGTGTTACGTTCAATGCAAACAAGATTGAAGTTTTATCATTTTATACTTTCTATGCAGTAGTTGTATATGTATGTTATACATATTCATACATATATAAGTGTTTAGTGGATGCAAGAGTATAATAAAAAGTTTACCAATTCAAGATTTTAAGTAATATGTAAATATTAATTGTATATACATTAGACTGGTCCTTATTTCCCAAAGTGCTTGAAACCCCGCTCCAGACTCTGAAATCGATGTGTTATCACTAAAAACTTAGAAAAATGCCCGAAAATCCCGTCGGCATAGTGATTTAACCCTGCCACTTTTCAAAAAAACCGTTTTTTTCGGCATTTTTCATAATTCTACCTACGTAAGTCGTCAGAATACTTTTAAAAATCTTCAAACATATTCATAATTTTAGTTTAAGTGAAAAAACAACATTTCTACAAAGATTTTGAAGCTAGAAAAATTTTTTTAATCAAAAATGGCTTCTAAAAACTGTTTTTTCTTGCGTTTTTTGAGTTACACTTTATCAGACACTTCAGCTATTTTCACCGCAAATATTCCACACATTTATACATTTAGTAATCGTATGAGTGTGGTGATTATAAAAAATTGTCCGGGGTTCGCTCGCAAAGCTACGTTCTTCGGAACTTTTCGCGGTATAATCAGCCGGAATCATCCGACGTGATTTTCGGGCATTTTTCTAAGTTTTTAGTGATAACAAATCGATTTCAGAGTCTGGAGCGGGGTTCCAAGCACTTTGGGAAATAAGGACCAGTCTAATATATATATATATATATATATATATATATATATATATATATATATATGTGTATGTGTGTGTATATACATATAAACACTAGTGGGGCTTCGGCCCCCTGCTCGCTACACTCGCAAACCCCACAGTGTAGTTTTTGTAAAATCTTCTGTAAAACTATTTTTGTATTTGTTCCATATATCATATAGAATCAAGAAATTTTATACAAACTCTGTATTAATTAAAAATTTCCTTCCAAACTATATTTTCAATTTTAGTATCATTTTCATTTTCAATTTGGATAAATAATTGATTAGGGGTTTTATATCTGGATAATGCTACATATAAATGTCCATGAAAAAATAATGTTTTTTTTTTAAATATAATCCTACATTATCGAAACTTTGACCTTGGGATTTATTAATAGTCATTGCAAATGCTAAGACTAAGGGAAATTGTTTTCTATATACAATAAGTGGTAACGAAGATGAAGGTGAATTTCAAGTATTTAAAGTAATTCTCAGTATAAAAACTTTATTTCCAATTTTTTCTCCAGTTATAATTTCAGCTTCTATGTTGTACTTACAAGGAAAGGTACCCAACCCGAACTCACCGATTTTGATGATTTTCATATATGTTGTAGAACATAAAAAAATTGGAAAAAATGTTTAAACATCCTTAATAACAAAATTTAGTTGACGTCTTTCGGTGTTTTCATAAATATTATCCCTAAGGGGGTAAACCACCCCTAACACAAAATAACTGTAAATATGTAATTCAATACATAATATTTCGTAGAAAGTTTGTATATAGAGGTTTTCGAGGTCGCTGATTACAAATCTGTTATCAGATTTTGAAAATTCAAAATGGCGGATCCAATATGGCGGACGGAAATATCGAAAAAAAATTTTATATAATAAAAAAGTTTTAAACGACTAAAAAATTTGGAAAAAATTTGTAAACATCTATAATAAACAAATTAAGTTTTTCGGTTTTTTCATAGATACTTCCCCTTAGGGGGGTAAACCACCCCTAACACAAAATAACTATAAGTATACTTCAATCCATAATGTTTTGTAGAAGGTTTGTATATAGGGGTTTTCGAGATCGCTCTTTACAAATCTGATATCAGATTTTAAAAATACAAAATGGCGAAACCAATGTGGTGGACGAAAATGTCGAAAAAAAATTTTAACTTTCAAAAAAACTTGTTTACAAATGTGTGATCTTTGTAGCCTGTACATGTGAACTAAAGAGCCTTAAACCCTAAACCCCTAAAGAACAAATAGGCTAAATGGTTGTGCTTTTTAACCAAACGACTCCAAACCCCTAACCTCCAGACAAGCCGAAGGCCTATGCTTTACCGTAGACACGAGTATAGACATATTACCGATATTTTATTCTATCATTTTGTATGTAACAAATAACGTCTCGTTTTATGTTTCAATCAAAGATTATTTATTTTTCTGCTTTTATAAATTAGCATAATTTCAAAAGTAATTTCATAAATTATAAAGTATTTCATAAATTGCATAATTATATAATTTTATAAATTCAAAAAGTCCACACTTTTTTGCAAATGAAAAAACATAGGTTAATAAAATTAGTTTATCAAACTCTTTTGCGTTTTGTAATAAAATTTAATGTTGTCAAACTTGGGAGTTTTTCATTGTTACAATTATTTCGTAAGCCGAAAGTTTTTTAGATGAATTTTCGAAGTAATGATTATTGTATCTATAGTAAAATATTTACAGTCTGGAATTCCATAATAATACTATTTGCTACGATTTAATGAATTTATCAAAAAATCTAAATTTAATAATAAATATTATTCTAATTATTATTATTATTTTTCATTATCATTGCTATTATCAGTATTACTGTTATTATTGCTATTGCAATTATGCTTATTCTTCTTCTTCTTATTATTATTATTATATTACTATGATAATTTTTGTTATTGGTAAAAATACATAAAAGAATATTAATACTCGAACTTCATTTGCAATTAAAGAACACGTTGTTATTGAAAGGGAATTTTATATGCATTCATTAGTTTAATGAATGTTATCGTACATTCAATGATAATTCCACAGATAAATGTCTTTCACTCATAAAAGTTGTTGACAATATGTGCGAATCAGTATGTTCTTTTTTTAGATTGTTTTCATCGAGTGTTTACCTCAGCTGCCTGTGTTATTTTTTAGGCAGTGAATGAGTTTTGTGGGTATTCTAGTTCGATGCCGGAAAGTACGAATAGTACGTCTTTTTGTTTGTCAGTGGTATCATACAGTTGTAGAAAATTTTCTTTAGTGATTTTATATAGATTTACATTATTCAATTTCAAAGTGAATAAAAGTTGAATAAAACCAAAAATAGAGTTTTCCGAACATCACAAAGTGGAACGAGAATTCTTCTCCAATGCATAAATTAATGATTTGATTCAATTTACATTCACTCGTTTTATTCTGGTAGAAATGTAGCAGTCGTGCCTTACATGCAAAAACACAGCTTGTATAAATTTTACCGCTTGTTTTCATTTTAGATTGAAAAATGAAAATTAATCCGTTAAACGTTCTAAACTTATTATTAGCATACTTTCAAGCGTTAAACATACCAGATAGTGTCACGAATTATCACGAAACAGAGTTGGCCGAAAAAATAAAAGAAATTTTAATAGATGCAACACATGATTTCAACGATGTAGAAATGATTACTGATGACTCTTTGGATTTTCAAGAAGAGTATAAAGACCATAATGCGGAAATAATTGAAGATGAAGTGCAACATCATTTTCCTGATCCGGATATAGCACCAACAAATCAATGTACAGCAGATAATGAAGAACTAGATTTTGAATACAAAAAAAGAGCTGTAGAATTTTGGAGAAGTAGCAAAACGTAGCAAAATTTAAGTCTCAAAACAGTGCAAAACAGATTCAAAAAAGTATCATCTATTAGTCAGCTACGTCGTTGGGCTCATTCAATTAATAAAGGTGGCACGTATAGAGAAAAAGTAGCACAAATTTGTCAGTATACCCTGGATAATTTTCAAGCAGCTCTCGACAGTGGTTCAATTATCCATGATGAAGATATAATTCGATGGGCCTTACAAGCTAAAAAAGAAATTGGTTTTGATGATATTAGATTCAAAGCTTCTAAACATTGGTTACTCAAATTTAAGCAAGCACACCGAATAGTTTCTAGGAAAATAAATAAGTTCATAACAAGAAAAACACTAGAAAGTAGTGCAGAACTTACGGCTAAAGCTGAAGCATTTATCGATGACGTTAAATCGTGTATACCAAGGATTGGACTCCAAAATTTATATAATACAGATCAGAGCGGATTTCAGCTAGAAATGCATTCTGGAAGAACATTAGCAGTAGAAGGAGAAAAGCAAGTGCAATGTCTGGTACAGTCAATTTCAGCAACAGCGCATAGTTATACTATACAGCCACTAATATCAGCTACTGGACAACTGTTGTCACCGCTATTTCTTGTTTTAAAGGAACCAAGTGGCAAGTTTGGCCCTATTGTAGAACAAAACATATTTAGACCAGAAAACGTGTACGTGGAAGCATCCAAATCTGGAAAATTAACAACAAGTAAGGGAACTAATAACAATTTTTACATTGTAATATCGTTGATCAGTTAATTAGTAAGTCGTCTAATTGCAGATCACTTCAAAATCTGGTTGGAAAAAATATTTTATCTCTATGTAGGCCATCACTCAATACTATTACTTGATTCTTGGAGTGGTCATTGTGACAAAGTTATAGAAGAAACAATGCCACAAAATAAAATTATTAACATAAAAAAAATTCCAACTGGAACCACAGGAAAAATACAACCACTTGATGTCTATGGATTCCGTATTTGGAAAAACTTTGTCCGAACATTTTCTGATAATGTAATGTTAATGGATCATGATATGAATTTACATGTGAGAAATAATATAATTAAACTTCAATCATTGGTTCACAACCAACTGTCTTCACCGAGATATATAGATTTGTTTAAATATTCCTGGTATAAAAGCGGTTAGGTCAATGAAAAACCAGATAAATTTGATAATCCTATAGATTTCAGTTTTGGAAAGTCTTGTGCAACACATTGTGAAATAGAAGGGTGCACAAACATTGCAATTGTACGATGTGGTTGGTGCAAAAAAGCATTGTGCTTTAAACACTTTTATGAGGACTACCATTATTGTAAAAACATCGTAAAATAATATATTTTATGCTCAATACAAAAAATGCACTATGGCAAAAGATAAAAGATTGTAGATTATTATTATACTCTAATATTATAAACAAAAATACATTATAAGTTGAATTTACAATAAAGGAATTTCAATAACATTCTGATAACAATTTCTACGGAAATTATAAAACTGCTTCACACACAGAATTTTCTTGTTTACAAATTTAGGAATTTGAGGTGGTTTGGTTAAAAAGCACAACCATTTAGCCTATTTGTTCTTTAGGGGTTTAGGGTTTAAGGCTCTTTAGTGCACATGTACAGGCTACAAAGATCACACATTTATAACAAGTTTTTATGAAAGTTAAAATTTTTTTTCGACATTTTCGTCCACCACGTTGATTCCGCCATTTTGAATTTTCAAAATCTGATATCAGATTTGCAAAGAGCGATCTCGATAACCCTTATATACAAACCTTCTACAAAATATTATGGATTGAAGTATACTTATAGTTATTTTGTGTTAGGGGTGGTTTACCCCCTTAGGGATAATATTTATGAAAACACCGAAAGACGTCAACTAAATTTTGTTATTAAGGATGTTTAAACATTTTTTCCAATTTTTTTTAGTCGGTTTAAACATTTTTATTATAAAATTATGCCAAAAAATATATGTTTTCAACCCCTAAAAAATAGGGGATGCTACCCTTACTCTTCAAATCACCATGAAATACTTGCTCTTTTTGTAAGAAATAACCTCCAATTTGTTTCATTGAAAAATATTAATTTTAAGCCGAGATATTTAAAAAAAAACGCTTTTTGGGGGTTAACTTTAGGGGAGGTTTTTACCCCTTAAAAGTGAAAATTAGCCGATAAAAAAAATACGTGTCTCTTATTTTTTTATGTTCTACAACATATATGAAAATCATCAAAATCGGTGAGTTCGGGTTGGGTACCTTTCCTTGTTAGATAATTTCGTAATTTTAACCTTCTGTTATACTTAAGTTTCTTATTAACATAACAATTGCACCAATTTTCAAATTGAGTTCGTGTGGTGGTAATCCTTCACGAATGTTATTTAATACTTCTATCGGAAAATTTATATAAATATTATCATCAGATTTGTCAACACCTTTGTATGTTGCAGTATCTATGCTATAATATATTTTTTCCTCGCTATCCATTTGTCTTAACATTTTTTTATTTAAAAAATACGTGTATTCATTATGAAAAGTGAGTATTACACTATTTAACGAAAAGTGAAATTTTTTACCAAAAATTTTTGAACATACATCATTTGTTTTCCATTCATTTGGAATTTTAAATGTTGTAATATTTCCTTCTCCAATTTTCAGTAACAATTTTGAAAATTCTTTATAACATGAACGCATGTTTATATTTAACTTCAAAATATGGAAATTTGACCAAAGGTATGATGATTTTATAGTTTCTGCTATAATAGTGCTTCTATTACTATTTTTTAAAATAGGGAGAATTTGTAGAAAATCCCCCCCTAATACTATTAATTTATTTCCGAAAGGAATTTCGATATCACATAGATCACGTAATGTTTTGTCAACTATTTCTAAAGCCTTTTTTAGAATCATAGAAGCTTCATCCCAAATAATTAAATCCGTGTTTCGTCATTTTTCTTTGTCAGATTTAAATCTTAAAAATGAGACTTGGATATTGGTTAAATCTAAAGGTAAACGAAAAGTTCTATGACTGGTCATTCCCATTGGAAGTAATATCAAAGCTATACCAGTCCATGCCATAGATAAAATTTTAAAGAAACGTTCAATAGATCTCAAAAGAAAAATGATTAATTTTAGAAATGATGTTATTAAAAACAAAAAAATTAAAAAATCAACAAATAAAAACGAAATTACTATACAAGATGGTAATGGATTATTTCGAATTTTTCAATTTTTGTATACAATAATGAAAATTTACATAACAATATAAGAACGATGATAGTTAAAAAAGTTATCAACAATTGGAAATATTATTTTGTTTTTATTGTGATTATTACCAAAATGTTAAAAGTAGCGATAACTATTTTGACTTTATGTCTCAATCTGGTATTTTTGGCATTTTAATTGAAATCAAATGCATTATCTTATGAACAAAATTCATTCATTTTTAACAATAACCATAATTTAGTATAATTGGATCATGTCAGAAAATTATTGGTAATTTTTATACAATAAAATAAAAAAAAAATCAACGCGCTCAAAGTACATTATGACTGAAATAATGTGCTTCTGACAGTACCCCTTGGGTGGTGTGGAAAACTGTCCACTGATGGTTATCTTTTTACCGTTCATAAGTATAGCCAAAATAACTATATAATATTGTTAGGGTAATAATAATGAATATAACTTTACCGAACTAACAAAGTAATTGTGTATGAATAAACGGATACTAGCTTACTCTCCCATACGGGGGAGATCAGTACTCGGTACTGATTGTCGGGGCGAAGCTGTTTGCGTGATAATAATACACTAAGGAAAATCAAATTATTAATGAGAACGACTTACTTGTACTTGTTGACGGTGGTGATCCAAAGGTTGACAATCAAACTCTCAGACAAAATAATCTCTTATACTCAATTATTTCCAAAACTCCTTTATTCGTTTCTCGAGATTCCAAAGGGAACAAAACACAACTTCAATAGATGATAATCAAGACGAAATGACAACTAAGGTTAAATTCCAAATTAAAGACTCAGAAATATATGTGTATAATTCTTTAATGGTACTCTTGAATAAGCGTCCTTACTCTTGGATTGCATACACAGGAATGAAAAATCGGGGGAGGCGAAGCTTGAAGAAAGCGTCATAGCTTTCTCCCACGCAGGGTACTTACTTCTCCTCTCTTCGCACTTCAGCCTAGCCGCGCTCTCTTTCTTACTTATTAGGCCTTATGGGCCTAAGCTACGGTCAACGGCTAAACTGCAGCGTCGACTGTGCACGCGCGCTTTCAGCCGAGGAAGGAGAAGTTTTGTTTTGGTTTAGGGTTACTTCTCGCGCTCGTTAAGTGTCGGAGTTTCTGGATTTATCCTGGAGTCTTTGTTTCATTTAATCTAATATTTCTGAATATTCATCCAGAAACTTCGTCACTTAACAAATATAGTATATAATTTTAAACCATAAACATTGGCAGTTAACTAACAGTACATTTTTATTAAGTTAATTATAGTATGCCCCCCCCCCTGTGGGGGGGGGCATACACATAAAAATAAACGATTATTACGTTATTTTGTGGGGCGGCTGTGCGGGGGAGGGTAGTATAGCCAAAATAACTATATAATATAGGAAGAGAGATATATATATATATATATACATATACATGGTGATGAAACCAATATAAGTGCCTTAATGCTGTCAGCCACAGCAGCGTAGCACAAATTTTGTGGACGACATGACAAAGTAGTGGTCGACAAAGACAAGCCTCAACGTTGCACAGGCTTACAGAATACGGGCTCTGCAATAATATATTGTGATGATGCAAGTGCTTTTAATAAATATGAGCGATAAAAAAGTAAAAGCATTACAATATTTACGAAGACAGAGGAAAGGGGAGGGTTAAGTCAGAAAAGAGGAAAACGGAAGTAAGAGAAAAAACATAAGAGTGAGCCTTCAAAATAGTAACTACCATGCGTGCGTAAATCGTGTTCCCCTCGCACGAGTTGCGTATACTATTTTTCATAACAAGTGTCGCGGAGCTCGACATTATACTAAATTAGTATATTATACAAATTAAATTTATTTCATAATGCGAAATAGGCCACGCTCCTGTGAAAGCTTATTCACAAAAAAAGTTCGTTAAATCACACATTGTCGCTATATACGAGTGTAATTATACTAAACTAAAATATTTTTGCAAATTTAAAAATGAATTATTTTTAAATTTGCAAAAATATGATCAAAAGTTTTTACGGTAGTCTTCAACATTGAATAACGGTTCCATAGTGTCGGAGGAGAAGGTGTCATTGTCAATTCTTTGAAATAAGCTAAAAATATTTCCTCAACGAACATTGTGGTTTTTTTTGTTGAACGCCAAGATTAAAGTTGTTGTATGGTGCAACATATAGACGTTTTGATTTGTCCGGCAATAAATCTAAAGTTACTTCTTTAGCTGCTGCAGCGATTTCGGGTGAAATTTCATTTCCATAATCGGATATATCGTCTGTATCACAAGAACTGTTATCACTCATGTTTACTTTTCGGTTAGGTACCAATAGGTTATAAACAAGACATCTTGCACTAATGATACACAATTTCGCAATCATACATATGTAAAACAAATGACAGCGACAGGATAGGTTTCCCCACGCACGCTTCAAATGTTCCCGCGCACGCTGTGAGAGAGCGTGCCTAAGTCGATGACTTTAGCGCCAAAACAAATGACTCTAAAATCGAGCTCCGCGCACGCTGTTATGAAAAATAATTATATTGACTATGATATACTATGATTTCAAGTGTTCGGTTCAAGTAAGAGTAAATGTTTACTAAGTTCAAATTTAAGGTTAATACAAAAAGTGTGGAAAAGTTTATTATTTCAAAAATTTAGTCTAGTCGTAGTATAGAATATAGTATATTTAGTATATTATACAGGGTGTTTCATTTTAATCCGACCACGACAAAAAACCATAGAAAAACTAATTTTAACGAAAAATGACCTTAACAAAAGTTGAAGGGGGTAAAGGGGGCCATCGAATGACACAAACACCTATGATCTTGAACTCGATTTTCAAGGTCATTTGAGGGTAATTGTGATTTTTTTTAAATAGGAACCTCTATTTTTGACCTTGGAATCAGATAGAGCGGAAAAAATTACGTCGCAAAGGATATTTTAAGTTTGCTTTAGTGACCTTGAGTAGGTCAATTCAAGGTCAAATAACAAAAAATCTGCTAAACAGCTGTTTGTCTGGTTTTATTTTACTGATGTCGAAAGATGACCTTGACAAAAGTTGAAGGAGGCAAAAGGGGCCATCTAATGACACCAACACCTTTGACCTTGAACTCGATTTTCAAGGTCATTGTGTTTTTTTAACGGTAACCCTTATTTTTGACCTCGGAATACGGAGCAGCGGAAAAAATTACATCGAAAATGACATTTCAAGTTTGCCTTAGTGACCTTGAGAAGGCCAATTCAAGGTCAAATAAGAAGTATCAGCCTAAGATTGTTTTCCTTTCAATTTTTTCGTAGAATTATCATTTTGTTATTGTAATGAATATTCAGAGAATAATTGACTTAAAATGTGATTATGCTTTGCTGACTTCAAAGCCATTTTGTAAGGTCAAAAGTGCAAAAATGCAATATCAAATGTTATGTGAAGTCCATATTTATATCCTAACTTTAGCATTACCCAGGAACAACGACGTGGACGTAATAGGATTGTGTTCCCTTTGGGGTGCTTGATTAGAGTGAGTTCCCTTGCCTCTCACTTTTCGGGGTGCTTGATTATAGTGAGTCCCCTTGCCTCTCACTTTTCGGGGTGCTTAATTAGAGTGAGTCCCCTTGCCTCTCACTTTTGCTCAAAATTCAACGCAGGTGCTCAAAGACACCACCATTTTGTTGGATACACAATTCAATTCGCTGCTGAAAATGTTCTACTGTTCTGAGTAATACAGCTCTTGGGATGTTTTCACAAGCGGTTTGAATTCTATGGATCATATCTTCCCTTGTTGTAGTTTCATGTTCATAAACAACATCTTTCAAATACCCCCACAAATAGAAATCGGGTGATGTCATATCTGGAGATCTCGGGGGCCATCGAACACCCAAATCTCCACGTCCAGTGCATCCAATCCATCTGTCACGGTAATTTTGATTAAGATATTGTCTAACTATTCGATCATAGTGCGCAGGAGCTCCATCTAATTGAATCCACACTCTTGCTCTTGTGTATAAATCTACTTCTTCAAGAAGTACTGGAAGACGTTCTCTCAGGAACGTAAAAAATTATGGCCATTTACATTTTTATCGAAAAAGTATGGGCCTACAAGGTATCCGTTAACAATTCCACACCAAACATCAAGACTCCAACGATTTTGGTTATCTATCTGCCTGTGCCAATGCGGATTAACATTCGACCAATAATGACAGTTGTGTTGGTTAAGCTCTCCATTGCTTTTGAATTTTGCTTCATCAGATAACATTACGTATTGAAAAAAGTGACGATCATTAGCAATCATTTGTCGTGCCCATTGGCAAAACTGTAGCCTTAACCTCATATCAGCAGGTGTGAGATCCTGAGTCAAAGTAATATGATATAGATGATAACGTTGACTTCTCAGTATTCTCCAAGCAGTAGCCATAGGTATACCACTTGGCCTTTGAATTTCACGGGTACTAACGTGGGGATTCAAATGCACCATTGCTACAACGACCATTACACGAAGATCATCTTCGTTGTAATTACGACGTTCTCTAACCCGTGCTAGTTGCCCTTGTTGAGCTCTACGGTAAATCTCACGAATGGTTGTATGGCTTGGATGTCTTCTATCGGGATATCGAATTCGATACAAGGCTGCAGCTTGTCGATAATTACGTCTAGATTCACCAAGAATCAATAAAATATCAACCCTTTCAGCGGCTGGATAATCAGCCATTGTTAAAAATTTGTAACAAGTTCAATAAAAAATTTTGTTTTTACCAAACTGAACAAATTAGATAGCTTTCGATGAATAATAAATTTTAATAGAAAAAATAAAGGTCAATGAATGAAAAAGAGAAAATGTTAAACAAATGATATTTGATTAGTTTGGCTAATCAATAACTATTCAATAACTAGTAAACTATTGAATACTAAGTGTAAGTAACAATGAGTAGAGGATAAATTCATATGAAAAGAGATCTCTTATTAGAAAAATTGTCTATTTCAACAATGAGTCGCGGGAAAATTCAACATGAAAAATCATCTTTACAAAATAAATTATTTATTTCAACAAGATATTCAGGCAAAATTCAAATCTGTACATAATAAAAGTGAGAGGTAAGGAGACTCACTCTAATCAAGTACCCCAAAGGGAACACAATCCTATTACGTCCACGTCGTTGTTCCTGGGCAACACTAAAGTTAGGATATAAATATGGACTCCACATAACATTTGATATTGCATTTTTGCACTTTTGACCTTACAAAATGGCTTTGAAGCCAGGAAAGCATAATCACATTTTAAGTCAATTATTCTCTTAATGTTTGTTACAATAACAAAATGATAATTCTACGAAAAAATTGAAAGGAAAACAATCTTAGGCTGATACTTCTTATTTGACCTTGAATTGGCCTTCTCAAGGTCACTAAGGCAAACTTGAAATGTCATTTTCGATGTAATTTTTTCCGCTCTATCCGATTCCAAGGTCAAAAATAGAGGTTCCTATTTTAAAAAATCACAATTACCCTCAAATGACCTTGAAAATCGAGTTCAAGGTCATAGGTGTTTATGTCATTCGATGACCCCCTTTACCCCCTTCAACTTTTGTTAAGGTCATTTTTCGTTAAAATTAGTTTTTCCATGGATTTTTGTCGTGGTCGGATTAAAATGAAACACCCTGTATAGTGAGTAATCGCGCGATTCATATAAAATAAATTTTTAGTAAAATAAAATTGTTCAAAATGCAAAATTATTCAGCGGGGTAGCCAATTTAGGTGTTGCCATCCGGATTCTAAAGGCCCTGACGTCGGGGCAGGGAAGTCACTACAAGTTCCACGGTCAAGAGTTATCTTGATTGTCTGCGAGTGAAAGGCTGCCTGTGTGCTACGAGAGTTCGCATTTTGCGTCTATCTACTTCGACTTGTATCCGCCGGTAATCTGCGCGCTGACGAATAGAAGGGCTTCAGCTGTGCAGCTGTTGCAAGATCTACTTGCTCGCCCATCTCATCGACAAGTCGATAAGTATTGGTGCCGCGTATATCTACTATTTTATACGGCTAAATATATGGTGGCGCTAACTTCGTGGAGCGTTGCTCCGCTCCAGAGGATAACACGTGATTTCGCCTCATCACTAAGTCTCCGACTTTGTATGACACCGGTTTACGCTTGGCGTCATAGTAGCGCTTCTGGCGATCTTGCGCCTTCTGCGTTCTCTGCGACGCTTGCTCGCGCAGCTGGGATAAATCCCGAGAGGAATGTGCGGTAATATACCCAAATGCGATGTCGCTCAATCGCTCGTCCCATGTATTATGGTTCTCCTCGATCAGCGCGCGCAATATGTTATTAATGGTGCGGTCAACCCTCTCTACTGGGTTCGCCTGGGTGTGATAAGGTGGCGTCAACTCGTGTTTCACGCCTTGTTCCTTGAAGTATTGATTAATAGCCTTATTTTTGAACTCTGTGCCATTGTCCGACAGGAATACCTCTGGCGCACCGTACCGCAAGACGACCCGCTCTCGGAGATGCTGCAGGATTGTTTTCGCGTTTGCCCGCTTAATCGGAATACACTCTATCCCGCGGGTGAACAAGTCTTCGAATATGAGAATATATTCCTTTCCTCGAGCGGTCTTTGGTTTCGGTCCAATGACATCTCCTGCTATGATCTGCCATGGCCGAGTAATCACTCGTTTTCCCATCAGGCCGCTTGGCGAGCGCTGCTCGACTTTGCATTGCTGACAAACGAAGCATCGTCGAACATACTCGGCGATGTCGGTGTACATACCGGGCAAGTAATAGTGCATTGCGACGCGCGCACAAGTTTTTTCACGCCCCTGGTGACCGGCTGATGGCTCGTCGTGACACTCTCGTAAGATAGTACGATTTATACAGCGGATCTTTGCTCGGATGCAGCTGTATCTCACAGACGTTTTCGCAGTACCATTCGTCCTGGGTTTTGCTTGCCCATCCGACTGCCTCGACTGGTACTGCGTCTTCTTCGTACATACGCGACAATGCGTCTGGTACGGCGTTTAGCAGGCCTTTTCTATGCTCCACAGTGTAGACATGGCCCTGCATTTCGAGCGCCCATCTTGCTAGGCGTCCGGTGGGATTATGCAGATTGCATAACCACCGTAAACTACTGTGGTCCGTGATGACTTTAAATTGATATCCCTCAATATAAGGTCTGAACTTCCGTATAGCCCTGATGACAGCGAGACATTCTCTCTTCGTAACACTGTAATTTTTCTCGGCTTTCGACATTGTGCGGCTCGCGAATTTCGTTGATCGTCAACCCAGCCGCGTTCACTCGCTGGAGCACTTTCTCTAAGTACTCGAGATGCTCTTCAAACGTCTCTGTCGCCATGATGATATCATCGAGATACGAGTACGCGTATAGCTGGTTTCTGGGCTGATTCATACGCGTGAATTGGAATAAACCTAGCCCAGGAACTGTAAAGGCCGTCAGAGGTCTCGCCTCCGGCTTCAACGGTATTTGATGGTACGCGCTGCTAAGGTTCAACGTCGATATGTACTTCGCTTTCGCAGTTTACGAAGGATATCATCCATGTTAGGTAATGGATATGTGTCAGTCTTTGACAGCGCATTAACTTTCCGGAAGTCGACGCAAAAACGATATTGCCCGTTCGCTTTGCGCACCATCACTACCGGGCTTGACCAAGCACTGTCAGAGGGTTCGATGATTCCCGAAGCAAGCAACTCTCGTACTTGTTGATACATCTCCTCCTCTATTTTTGGGGATACGGGATAATACTTCTGTTTTATCGGCCTGGCCGATCCAACGTCTATCCCGTGCTCAATCAATTGCGTCCGTCCGATTGTACGGTTGGATTTAGGCAGGATGCTGTCCAGCATTCTGCGAATTTGCGCGTGCTCGTCGTCACTGACGTACGCGAGTCCAACCGCGGCGATATCTATCGCCCCTGCTGTAGCTATCGTAGCCACCTGAAGTTGGACAATCTTTCGCTCCTTCTTCAGATACAGGACGTTTTTATTTGATCGTGGACTGCGCCGAACAGCCGTCCGAAATTCGTCCCAACTAGACATTCATTGGTCGCTTCGAGCATGATCGCCACCGTTACGTCGCGTTGTACACCCGCGACGTCGAATGGCAAGTCCACAAATCCCACGATCAGCGACGTCTGACCATTTGCACACTGCTTGACGGCCATCGCGTTGTCGCAAAGGTCGACCGCAGGCGCTAGCGATCTGAAGTCCTAACGACCCCATCACGGTCATAGCGGCGCCTGGGTCATAAAGAGCCCTTATTCTGAACCTTCCGATGCCCACTTGTACCCACCAGCGCGATTCGTCTTCATTTGGCGATATCGTCGGCTGGCGAGATTCGATGGACAACAGTGCGACCATGCGATCAAAATCGCCTGAGGTTTCGCGCGAGGTATCGGCTACGCCCTCCGACACGTGCCTCTCCTCTCGGGGAGACTCCTCACGCGACAGTTCAAGAGGAGCAGTAACCTCGCCTACTCCTCCATTTTGCCGTTTTCCTTACTCGAGGGACATTGTCGGGCAATGTGACCTTTTCCACGGCATTTGAAGCACTCTATTGGCTTCTTCTGCTCTTTCTGTTCCGATTGCCCGGAACTCTTGCCTGACTTCTGGCATTTGCGCTTCGGGCTAAGAGACTTGTCTCCGTCTCTTCTAGGCCTGGAGTGTCCTCGCTGAGAGGCTGACTTCTTGCTCCCACCAGCGTTAGATTGTTTCGCCGGAGGCGCCATCGCTGCAAGCTTCGAGTCGAACAGCTTGCCTATGGCGTCGACCAATAAGGGCAGTGTGTCGGTTTGCTCCGCAAACCCTATGGCTGCCACCGGCGTTTTACCGCCAGTCTTCGGCGTTTCGCCCTTAAAGGCGCGAGGGCTTCGGAGGTGATCGATACGAGGCTTCGCATGCTGGAGCGGCCTCGACTTCGACTGCTGCCTCGAGCAATTGCTCCACGGTGGAGAAATCTTTCCGCTGGACCCCGCATTTGAGACTAGGCAGCATATTATAGTAGATCCGATCCAGTTACTGGCTAGTGTCTGGTCGGGGAACCATCCTCCGCATTATACCTTGCAGGATATTCACGTACACCCGCACGCATTCGCCAGGCCCCTGCGTTCTCGAAATTAGGTCACTCAGTAGTTTCTGCTGGTAGCCTTGCGTCTGCCCGTACCATCGCTTGATGCACTCGCAGAAATCGTCCCAGCTAGACCATCTGTGACGAGTCCCCGGTGAACTTAATCCCCCATTTGTTCACCGCGGAACCGATGGGTCTGTTGTTCTGTCTTCGCGACCCATCGTAGTTGCTACTGTCACTCAGCGCTTGCGTATGCGCGTTCGTCGCATTCGCATTCCCCCTCCCCCTCCTAGCAACTACTGGGGGTTGCGAATAGAGAGGATTCGCCGGGATCCAAGAGTTGGAGGCTCCACCAGACACCGCGCCCGCGTCTTCGCGAAAGCTGCTGTGATTCATGTGATTTATGCCGTATGTGTCTTGAAAATTCACGACTGGCTTTGTGTGAGTTCTGTGGATTACTCTTGCTTGCTGGTGGCTCCACCCTTGTACTGGACGCTATGTTAATCGGCCATTGTGGCATCATGGCTTCCGTCTTGCACATCAGCGCTCTCATCGTTGCGAAATGACAGTTTCTACCTTTATTAGTCTACAAAACTATGTCTAAAGATGCATATACATGGTGATCATAAAGTGCGTACTCATGGCCTTTAGCAGACTTCGGCCAGGAGCCCATGATATCTCCGGCTACCCATTGCCAAAGCCTTTGCACCACACGTTTACCCATGTAACCTGGTGGTGCGCGCTGTTCAACTCTTCTCAGCTGACAGAGATTGCATAGCCACCTTAGGCTGCTGTGATTTGTTATGACTTTGAATTTATATCCTTCGGTGTACTGGTGAAACTTGTATATGGCGAAAAGCACGGCCAAGCATTTTAGTTCGCTGACCGTGTAATTTTTCTTTGTGGGGGTGAGTACTCTGCTGGCGAATTCGAGTACTTGTCCGTTTTGTCATGGACGTCGGTCTTGTCCGTTTATGCATTGCGTCAACACAACGCTGTATCACTTGCATCGGTTTGTATGACAAACTGCTGATCGAAGCACGGGCAGTACAGTACTGGAGCCAAGGCGATTAGAGCTTTTATCGTCTCGAATGCTGATTGCTGCTCATTGCCCCAAACGAACGGCTGATCTTTCTTCATCAGCCGAGTCAAAGGCTCGGCCAACGTTGAGTAATTTTCCGGTAATCGTCTATACCACTTTGCAGCTGCAGCGCCAGACTGTTTGCGTTTCGTCGGTAAGACGTAAGCAAGCAATGCTAGTGGAGTTTGCATTAGTGGTGGTGGGGTGCGGTACTCTTGCCGGCTCGCCAGTACGGTTTCGGCTTCTTTGGGAACTGTCTCAGTCGTGACAGTTCGTACGAGGGGTCAACATTTTCAGTTCTGGCATCAGATTTTTATGTAAGAGGTCTAGTTGTTTCTTCAGACTTGGTTGTGGCTTCATTTCCTTCATCATGCTTCCCAAGCATGTCACAAAATGGCGCACGGGCTCGTGCGCGCCTTGGTATCTTCTCTCTGCGTCCGTTGTTGGAATCGCCTGTTCGTGTTGTACCATCTTGTCGCCGCCGTATAGAACTCTTCCCAGCTTTGCCACTCATCTTTGTTGTTCTCGCATTATTCTGCGGCTATGCCTGAAAACACGAATAGCAGAGTCGTCATCCTCTCTGCTTCGGTCGTTTGCGCAAGAGTTAAATTTCGTTCTTCCGCGAGACAACCTAATTCTTCCTTCATGCTACACGAATTTATTTTAATGCCTTCCTACTCCGACACTTTTGCTCGTTACCTGAAACATTGAGGCGCCAGTTTGTAACGGGGCAACTGGCCTTGTGCGCGGTGGCCACGAAGTTGCCGCGGGGTCACTGAGCAGTTTCTCAATTTGTTAAAATACTATGCCACGGCTATCTCTCGATGACGCTGGAGTCGCCCACGGACATTAGCCGTCGGTGCAATGACGACTCTGTGCAATGTAGCTAAGTCACTCGCGTATACAAAATGCACGGAGAGTGAAACTGACGGAGTTCGTAACAGTAGAAAGCGCAACTTGTGAATAGAATAGTTGCATATATTGATCACTTCAATTAGTTACAATAGTCGCGCGCGTCGCGTGAGAGGACGGTGTTTGGTAGTCGAGCCGAGGATTTGGTGGCACGAATCTCGGCTTTAGCATCTTTATAGTCGCGTGAAGAAATTCATGAGATATACGGAGATGCAAAGCACGCGTCGAGCGCGATCTCCGGTGACCAAGGTTAAACGACAGAATCCAGTCGAGGAGGCGTCCCTTCTAGCCAAGGTGCTCCACTATTCGAAAGGCTCCTAGGTAGCTGCTTCTGGGCGTCAAGCTGAGATCAAAAGTGCCAGCCATGGGAGTCGATTATTATTATTATTTTTTTTTTCTTTTATTTGACTAATGAAAAATACATATTATACAGAACATAACATATGATACATGATATCAGTTCACGCCGATTATTACAATAAATATAATTTATCACATAACATTAACATTGCACAAAGTTAACCTTGTCGTGTTCACAGTCAACTACTAATACGTCGCAGTATACCTATTCGCATAGGCATTATATACATAAACATAGGCAACATAAACATAAAAATCAGTCCGAACATTCATCGAGCGCGGGGCACAAATGTCTACGCATCGCCGCCTTAAATCGTGAGAGTAATGGCAAAGTTCGAATGGTCTGCAAAAGCGAATTCCAGAGGCGCGCCCCCTGAGCCCTAAATGACTTCAGACCCGTGTCAGTACGCGTTCCTGGGATCGCAATGTTCCTAGTTCTGCACTCATTTTTCTGAAAAAGAGTCGCTAAATACGGCGTTTTTCCCATGCAATATGCTTTATAGGCTAGAACCGCTGCAAAATATGATCTTCTTTCTTCTACGGTTAGCCAGCCAAGTCTCTTCTTGTAAGGTATAATATGCTCCTCCCTTTTAGCGCCAACTATGTACCTCACGATAGAGTTCTGCAATCTTTGCAGTCGAGCCTGGAGTTCCTTTAAAAGATCCAGGTACACGATGGAACAATAATCCAGGTGAGAGACAACAGGAACGCTCGCTATCTGCTCACGCAGGGACTGTATCAATGAGGGTCTGGAGCGCCTGTCGGCTGTAGCATGGGCGGTGTCGGCCTGGACTTGTGAGAACGCCCTTCACCTAAATGTCAAAAAAACACAATCAATCATCTTTGAGGTGGAGGCCAACGTTTTTATTTCCTTTGTTGATGCCGTTACCAATCTCGGTGTTGTTATGGACACTAGGCTATCATGGAAACAGCAGGTAGATGCAGTTAGTCGAAAGGTTAATAGGACTCTCTATGGGCTCAGATCCTTCAGATCCTGTACTACTGAGTCGCTGCGTGAGCAGATAGCGAGCGCTCTTGTTGTCTCTCACCTGGATTATTGTTCCGTCGTGTACCTGTATCTTTTAAAGGAACTCCAGGCCCGACTGCAAAGATTGCAGAACTCTATCGTGAGGTACATAGTTGGCGCTAATATATATATTTAATGTCTAGCAACTAAAAAAAAACATATAGCACTAATAATCCGCGCCACTTGATATGATAGAAGTGTGTGGGAAAGCAATATCCAACTACACTATACGTATAGCTGATAAGTGGCAAACTTCACGGTCCTAAGGTTCATCGTCAAGGTCACATCGTTCATTATTACATAAATAAAATCGGCTTTTTACTAATATTTTTACTGGAAATCTTAATAAAACATAAGCTACTTGATAAAAGCTAAAATTTTTGCAGTAGGTGTAGGTTAGTAGTAAATGGCGGAAGAGCAATAACGAATATTAAATCCAACTACACTAACTAACTTGCATCTTGAGAATAAAGAGATGATTTGAGCATTCGATAATTACACATACATTTATATTGAAAATGAAACAGTTTTTTTGCCAAAATTTTTAGTAGAATCACAGTTTAGAACAAAAACATGCTAATGAGTCGAAAATTAATTGAAAACAGTAATAATATGCATTTTTTCTGTATACTATAAAATCCGAACATCAATATAGAAGTAAATAGTGTTGCAGCGCCGCGGCTTCGTCTGCTTCTCAAACTCGCCTTTGTGGCGCTACCGCGCCACTTGATAATAAGTATTATGCTTAAATGTTATAATTTATAAATACTGAAATGTATTTTTAATTGATAAATTTAATAACAATATTATTTATATGTGATTTGTAAATTTTTTTTGTATTAGAATTTAATAAATTATAATATAAGTAAATATAAATTGATGTAATTGACAAATTATTTAATTTTTTATAAGAAATAATATTAACAAAACTTTTAGAAGAGGCACAATGCTCTTATAACGGCCACAAGATTCAAAACGAAGCTTTTCATGCGCAAGCGCACTCGACGCATTTCGCGCTGCAGAGTAGTGCCAACAGAGGACGCAACAGATTTCGAAAACACTCAGGGCCTTGACCTAATGTGAGGTGCTATAACTGCAACAAGTTTGGTCATATAGCGAGTAAATGTACGGCTCCGAAAAAAAAATCCAGATGCATGCACAGCCGCAGCAAACGAGAAGACCGTGGACGAGGACGTCGTGTGTGCGTTCATAGCCTCGATACAATAAGGTGATACTCACCCAGCGAACGTCAAAACTGCTTTTCTCGACTCGAGGTATACACCTTTGGCTGGCACCGCACTTCTTGCAGTCAATCAGTCAAAACATACACAAGGGGACGATTTTGGGTTCAGGAGCTTCGAAGCATATGTGATTCAGCCGACTAAGCATGACCAACATGAAACATTCTAGAATTAAGAGTGTAGCAGCTGCGAATCAAACAAAAGTTCAGGGAGAAGGAAATATCACTTTGCAGTACTACGGTCCAACTTGTGAACGTTAGGTGTTACTCGAAAAAGTGCTTCTGGTACTGAACCTCACATCAAATGAAAAGTCGATTTTACTGGTCCCGCATGCCAACTGTTCAACAGCAAGAGTATTCCAATACTGCAAGGATATCGAATCACAAACGACGTTTACAAGATGATATTTCAACAGAGACCAGTTCAGATTAAAATACCTAGCTCCGGGGTTGCACTCAACGTTTCCATCCCTGCAGATACTCAACTGTGGCATAGGAGAATGGGGCACCTAAATGAGGCCTATTTGAAGCAGCTACGAGAGGTTGCTGTTGGTGACACTTTTGATAATAATCAACTGTACAAGCATCAAACCTGCATAGCTGGGAAGTTGGTACAGAAACCGTTCAAAGCAAATAACAAGCGTGCTTCTGAAATTCTTGAACTGGTTCACAGCGATGTATGTCGGATGGAAGATTTATCAATTAAAATAGCCAAGTATTTTGTGACCATTACAAATGACTACAGCAGAAAAACCTTCGTGTATTTTCTGAAACAGAAGGATGAAGTACCGGACATCACTATGAAATTTGTTAAGTATGCTGAAAAACAGACTGGCTGAAAGTTAAAGAGATTTAGAACAGATAGTGGACGTGAGCACGTCAACATTAAGCTGAATACTGCGTTAGCTAAACTTGGAGTGAAGCATGAGACCTCTTTAGCCTAGCAATCACAGCAGAACGGTAGAGCAGAGAGAGAAAGAGAGAGATTGATTGATTGATTCATAAACAAATTTATTAACAAATTATTAAAAATACAGAATAAAAGTAACAAAATAATAACAAATTTTCAATGGCAAAACAGAAGCAAAATATTTAATCACAAAGTAAACTCGCAGTAACATCCTAAATCTAACCTAAAATTAATAATACACATAACATTGCGGCAGACTTAAAAGATAATCATAAAGGCGCTGTCTAAAT
Source organism: Nasonia oneida (assembly GCA_037356405.1). Classification (NCBI taxonomy): domain Eukaryota; kingdom Metazoa; phylum Arthropoda; class Insecta; order Hymenoptera; family Pteromalidae; genus Nasonia; species Nasonia oneida. The sequence continues at coordinate 94,339 of JAZHPH010000241.1, read as the reverse complement.
GCGCCTAGCGATTTGCTAACCCTAATAGTTGTAGGGATAGAATCCCAAAAGTGCATGCCTTTAACTGTGAATGAGTTTTTAAGAATCTCGGTCCTGGCAGTCGGTATCGCAAACGCAGACGACTGGTTTCTAGCCGAGCGCCGTAAGTCCTCGTTAGGTGGCAAAAATAACTCAGCAAGATATCCAGGCCGCTTATAAACGAAGAGCTTATACAAAGTAATTCCTAAATAATAATTTCGCCGGTGGCTAAGTGATAGCCAGCCCAACTTGGCATAGTACGGACCAAGCTCAGAGTCTTTCCTCAAAAAAAAGATAAAGCGTACCGCAGAATTACACAGCCTTTGCAGTTTGATTGCAAGGTAATCTGGAAGGTCCATATAAACGAGACAAGCATAGTCGATATATGGAAGAACTATAGCATTGACTTGAATTTTTAAACTAGTAGGAAGGCAATAACCCTTAAACCTAAGGCGATGGAGAGCAAAATGCGCGTTAGAGTAGGTGCGAGATACATGAGCATTCCAAGAGAGAGTTTTCGAAAAAATTACACCCAAGTTTTTCACGGAATCATCAAAGGGAATCAGTAATCCACCCACAACGATTGGTTCAATTTGATGCAAATCCAGACGCATATGGTGCTGAGTTGATCCAACAATCATAGCTTTCGTTTTACCAACATTAAAAAGGAGGCCATTATCCTGAGACCATTTGAGAATGTGGCTAGCATTCTCGTTAAGGGATGCGACTGCTCTGCTAATATCACCAGGTAGACATTGTATATATATATATATATATATATATTTGCAAATCATCGGCAAACAGCATGCACGACTTACTGCAGTGTCGAAGGACTGAAATAATCTCATTAATATAGATGAGAAAAATCACAGGGCCTGGAGAAGATCCTTGAGGTACACCCGACGTGTTGGGAAGAAAATCGGAAAGGGTGCCATCAAGGCCGACAACAGCCTGTGAACGACCAGTTAGATACGAGTGAAACCAACGAACCACGTCGTTTGATAAATCAATCGACTTCAGTTTGGCAAGCAAGGTAGCGTGGTCAACCGAGTCGAAAGCACGCTTAAAATCAAACAGTAGAAGCAGGGACAGAAGGCCCTTATCCGCGCCCCGCCTGATATCTTCAGTAACATTCAATAGTGCTGTTTGCGTGCTGTAGTTGCTACGAAAACCAGATTGGTACGGAGAGATAAGATTATTATCTTCGAAGTAAGCAATAACCTGATCTGTAATTATTTTATCAAACACCTTGGCAAAGTGCGGGATGTTAGTAACAGGGCGAGTATCACCTGGAGAGCTAGGTGTCAAGCATTTACTAAGTGGCACAATGACCGACTTTTTCCAAATTGACGGGTAGACTCCACTCGCAATCGACAGATTAAAAAGTTCCGTGAAAAACGGGGCAATTTGAGGTAATACTTGCTCAAAATATGAGAGAGATAACTCGTCACAGCTTCGACCTTTGGCTTTAGAGAGGCAAGCTAACATATACTGCGCAACCTCGACGCAATCTAAATTCCTAAACCTAAATTCATGCACAAAACCTAAACTATTATAATGCCCATCGAGGATAGCACCTAGAGAATCAGACGAGCAAACTGGATGGGCGCAAGTGACAGAGGAATAATACTTGATGAGGGTATCCTTATCGAAGAAATGGAGAGGTGATTTTCTTTTGGCCGGGACTAAACCATTTCGACGCAGAAAGCCCCAACATTTCGCTCTATCAGAGCAGCCGTGTAATAAATACTTCTCGCGTGCACTTCAAATTGCACTTTTCACCTCCGTGCGAGCAATCTTGTAGCGGGTAATAGCTGCCCGATTTCTGGAGAATTTAGCTGCGCTGTATAGCCGATCGCGAGCTTTACAACGATTCTTAAGGTCTAGTGTAAACCACGGAGTAGGGTTGCGATTTGGCTTACGTGCGGTAAACGGTGCATGAGAATCCAAAGCCTTACCGCCAAGCAAAATTTTTGAAACACAATCAATGCTAACAAGCATATATTCAGTCTCATTAATATTATTGATGTTAGAAGCTTCCAATAGAGAGAAACGCAAATCCTCACGAATATAAAACCCGATACCGCCGCCATGAATATACGCAACTCTTTCCGCATTGGCAGGGTTGAGAGTTCTCTGGGAGACAAGACCTCGATCATTGCGAATAAAATTGTAGCCAGGAATAGAAAAAAGTGAGGACTGCACAGGTGGAGTAAGCCAGGTTTCAGTAATAATCAAGACATCGATACTATTGTCAGATAGAAGAATTTCTATTTCGTTGAAGTGGGCTTTGATAGAACTAACGTTGAGGTGGGCAATACGAATTTTGCTAGAGTTCCGAACAGGTGCAGGAACCGCCTTAGGGATACTCGGCTCTGATTGTCAAACCATGCACTCCAGATCACTAATCGTAACGATCGGAATAATTTCAGACCCGTCTGTTTTCCTAACTAAAATTTTATCATCGCGTACCCAAACATTTTTGTAATCTAGGGGATTTGCACGCGTTTTCACAGCTAAGCGTAAATTATGAAGAAACGGGGACAACATATCGTGCATCTCGATAAACGTGCCACTACCTCATGGATAGATATCGCTAAACTTGAGTGGGCCAAATACTCGCTTCGCTCGCAATACATCGTCGCGCACGCAAATACTTTTAAAGCGTATACAAAACACAATTGGGCGAGGCCCGCGCTGAGACGAATATTGAGAGGCCTCGGCAGTATTAGACTTGAGCTTCGTAAAAATAGCACTAGTAACGTCATGCAGAGATGTTTGACAGGTAGGCGGAATTCCAGAGACCTTAATCTCGGCATATTTACAGCCCTTATCAACGCGTTCTTTGAGACTCGCAACCTCTCTTACTAATTTAGCATTTTCATTTTCGAGCAAAGTAACCCGGCTTTCCTGGTTGTAGACCTTTTCAGCGAGCGCATCAATTTTACTGCTAAGAGCGGTATTGCCAGTCGTGATTACATTAAATAACTCACCTAGCTTACCGTCAATAGACATCGCATTCCAATTAGAAGGCTTCGACATTGTGGGAGTGCGGAGAAGAGGACGCGAACTAGTGTCAACCAGCCGTTTGTCGTTCGACGACGAGGGATCAGCACTAGGAGTTAACTCCGAACTGAGGCTCGCAATGCTGAGATCGCTGATGTCGAGAAGCGATGAAGAGCCGAGACCTCGTCCAGCGTCAAAAATTGAATCACGCTCACTGCTACTAGGAAGCAAGGGAGCGTCGGGTGGCGCAGTTAGTGCCTTATGAGTTTTAATGCAACAACCGTTACAACACTTGCTGTTGACGAAGCGTGCTAAACAACTTTCATGAAAAACAAGCCCGCATTGAGGGCACGAGACTATTCTAGTAACTGCGTTACGGCCGCACTTCCTGCACACTAGCATTAATACGCATAAAAATATAAATAAAAATAAAGCACAAACTAAAAAATAAAACGCAAACTAAAAAACTAAAAACTAAAACGAAAACTTAAGAATAAAACGCAAAACTTAAAACTATGAAAAAAAAAAACTATAACAATAGCAAAGCGCAAAAAGAATATAAACAAAAAGAAAAGCGATGAACAGAATGCGTAGCGCAACAAAAGTAAAAAAGAAAATAATTCTACAAAACTCTTCGAAAAAGAACCAATACATTCAAACGCAACAGATTTTCGCACCAAAAATAAAAGTGTATGGGTTTGCGAACGTCTGACTAAGCCCAGCAAAAAAAAAATAATGGGTTCGAGAACGCAGTGAAATTTCGCGCCAAACAAAAAGAACGTTTTTAGGAACACTCGCCAACTCGGGCAAAATTAAGTGAGTTCACGAGTACATTTCAAAAATCGCGCCAAAATTTGAATGCGCGCCAACCCATTAATGATGCATTCACAAACACAGGCCGCAGCGAAGCTAACAAGTTACGTAATCAACGCTAGAATTGCACCACGTGTAAACGAAAAAATAAATGACCAACAAGAAAGGCCAAATTCACTTAATCAAGAGCGAAACACGTATGAGACAAAGAGCATCAAGTGGCTAGGATGCCTGCACTAGGGCTCTCGCTAGAGCTCTCTCTCTCTTCAATCACAACACTTCTAATCGCACACACAAACCTAACACACACAGCCAAAGAAGAGTCAGGAGACAGTCTTGATAGGCCAGGCTGGTGTAGGGCAGAGTGGGCTACAGCCGGTCCTCACTGATGTTACGGACGGTAACGTCGACGGTCAGGAGCAGGCGAAGTTCGGCAACAAGCAAATAGGCTGAGTGACGATGGAGCGGCGGGATAACCTCAAAAACTTATCGCCAGGCAAAATGCAGAACCAAGGCTCAACAACAAAATGGCAGTGTTTGAATATTATCTCCAGAAAGAGCCATAACAGTCCTGCACCGCCTGAAATGCTCATAAACTCGCACCGGAGTGCAGAGATTTGTAAAATCAAAAAGTTCACAGAGCGACTACGAAAGTGCGTCCGCACTACTCACCAGAGAGAGAGAGAGAGAGAGAGAGAGAGAGAGAGAACCGTGTTCTTCTCGAGAAAGCAAGATGCATGCTGGGTGAGGCCAATCTGCTAAGACAGAAGCTATACCTACTGCCTATTACTTATCCAACAGAAGCCTGAAAAGGTGTCTAAGTGGAGTTACTCCAGAAGAGCTCTGGACCAGATCTAAACCCAACTTATCACCTCAGAGTTTTTGATTGTCAAGCTCGAGCATACGTTCCTAATCACCTTAGAAGGAAACAAGATCCCACTTCAAGACCAGCAATCTTCATAGGTTACAGTGAAGATCAGAAAGGCTATCGGTTATGAAGCGCAGACGCTAAAAAGGTGTTTGTGGCTAGCAATGTGCAATTCTTTGAGAAGCAGTTGGAGTTATTGGCCAAACACTCATATTTTCCTATGGATTTCTCAGATACCATTAAGTCGAACGCATATAGGGAATTATCTCAAGAGCCACCTGCTGTAGAAAATATAGATACAAACCCAAACCCAAAACCGGTAAATGGAGCAGATAATCTCACCAGTATTAAAGAATTTGAAAATAACAAAGATTTTAGATGTAATAAGGCACCTGTAAATAAAGAAATTTTTAGATGTACCGGAGAACCTGTAAATGAAGCTGAAAGAAATTAGAAATAATAAACCTTGCGACAAGGTGACTCGTCGTGCGCCAAGTCCTTTGGCGTGCTCGATAATGTGTGCGACTTAATACTAACGCGTGTTCTCTTATTTTTTTTTCACGCGAGTACCTTAAAGGGGATGTATGAGAAGCCAGAGAAAACAAGGAGCCACGACGGCCGTTTCAAGGAAGCAAAGAATTCAGGATGAAGAACCGATTGTGCGAGGGACTTCTCGAAATATTGTAACTCCGGCTGCGATCGGAGGTTCCGCCGAATTTGTCAGCGTGTATGTGCGGGCAAGCGAGTTGAGCGTCGCAGGGAAACGTGTTGCTGGGCGTTGGCTGAGTGTGAGCGGGGAGTCAGAAGAAGGGGCTGCATCGACGGCGACTAGCCCAAGTTCAGGCTAGTTGTAGCGCGAGTTACGCGCTGTCATGGGGACTAACCAATTCGCGAGCGTTAGTTGGCCGGGCCGGAGAGAGCGCGCACCGTCGCGGTGGCTGGCGCGGCGCGTCACTTCTTGTTTGACAGTTGCTCAAGATGCACCTAGTCTAAGTTACAATCGCGCGCGTTTTTCATGCGCTAGAGGCGAATCTTGAGGTGATTAGAGTTTTGAGCTCGCGAGTGTTTTCCGGAGAGCGCGTACGCGAGTACAAAAAGTCAAGAGAGTGAGTGTGTGAAAGCGTGCGTGAGAGAAGAGCAAGGCGAAAAAGAGGACAACCATCTGGGTTCGAGAGTAGGCAGAGGCAACGGGGGTCATGAGGAAAGAGTTGATCCAGCAACGCCAAGCCAGTCCAAGACCGAGAAGGAGGAGAGGAGAACAACAGCAAGGCGAGGAAGAAGACGGGACGAACAGCGCCAAGAGATAGCCGGAAGCAAAAGAAAGCGTCGGTCGCATGACCCTAGTAAGTCGATCTTACTAGGCTGAGCCCTGACCATTGTTGGTGGTGTGATTAGCGTGTGAAAAGCGCGGCCGGTTCGCCGATCGGACAAAAGCCGTGCGGGGCTCAATTCGAAGAATCGCGCGCGCGAGCGTTCGACCGAAGGAGAGGTCGTCGGGCGGTCGAAAAGGCGCTGCAGGCTCGGCAGAGGCCTGCCTTACCGGTTGGCCGACGATCAGGCTGCGAGAGTGAAGGAGTGCGAGAGAGAGAGAGAGAGAGAGAGAGAGAGAGAGAGAGAGAGAGAAAGACGAGTGCCAGCGGGTATAGCCGACGGAGAGAGGTTTGCGGAGGCAGCGAGCCTCGCCAGCGTATGAGTGTGAGCGTATGTGCGTGCGTGCGGCGAATACGAGTTAGCGACGAAGCCAACTGCCAGAGAGTTGTAAGCAGAAAGACCAAATAAACGGAATTGTGATTGAATAAGAAATATTGTAATTTTCCCGTCTCACACACCACAGAAATCCCAAACCGTGGAATTCCCGCGGAATTCCCTCCGAGTTTAAACTTAACAAATAATTGTGTCGAGGCTTCGGGACGGAACTGAAACCCGAGTTTCTCACCCCAGATTGGCCACGTCGAAACCTGAAACCACCTAGACCTTGAGACAGCCTTTCTTTATCGTAATATGGAGGAGACTGTGTACCGAGAACAACCTCAAGGCTATGTTCAAAAGAACCAATAATACAGCGTTTGCAAGCTAAACAAATCCACTCATATAGCACCAAATTTTTCGGCAATATTGTCTAAGGCAATCTCTTGCGTCCACTAAACACTTATATATGTATAGATATGTATAACCTACATATACAAGAATAGCATACAAACACAAAGTCTAAAATAATAAAAATTAATCTTGCTTGCGTTGAACGCAACACTATGCTTCATAATTGTAAAAAATACAAATGTAAATCATTAACTCAATGATATATGACTGCATCACAGAATCGACTTCTCAAACAAATATTAAACAAGGTACTTTTACTAAATTATAATTTATGGATTGTATACATTAATTCAATTGTAAATAGATAATACATAGCAGATTATAACAATCGTTAATAACAATCATTATTGTATTACAAAATTAATAATAATAATGAAAATTAAAATAAGAACAATATTTTAATCATAATTTTAACCATAAACAAATTTTTACGTATTTTTGATTATAATGAAACATCAATGACATTATACTTAACAAAAACTTAGCGCTTGCGAGAATGAAAAACCGGACGCCACCTGGGAGCGGATACGCAATCAATATTATTATTTTTGGTATACTACATTTTCGTACGTTTGCGTACGTCTACGTACGTTCGCGTACGTTCTCGAACATTTTTGTATAATGCTGTAAAAAATGTTCGAAACGTAAATAAATCGTACGTAAACGTACGCGAACGTACGTGAATGTACACAAATTTACAACAGCGTACTGAAATTAAACAAAAAGGTACACCTTTTATTTTCATTCGGGTATTTACTTCTATATTGGTGATCGGATTTTTGATTATACAGAGAAAAATACTTATCATTACTGTTGGTAAGGTTTTTTGGCTCTTTTAGAATGCTTTCTGAGCTAAACTATGATTTCCAACAAAAATATTAGTGAAAAGGCTGCTTATTTTTATAATATGTGGGTGTTTAATCCACAAATGCTAAAATCACGTTTTTCTTCTCCAGCCCGAAATGTGAAAGGACTGTTAAGTTAGCCGCAAGGAGTGTTAGGACCGTGAAGTTTCCCACAAAGCTATATACAAATGAGATTTGCGTTCTCAAGAAAAATATAAACTCGCCTTCGTGGCGCTATCGCGCCACTTGATAATATATTACGATATTTAGAATCAAGAGGTTGCCGGTGCATACTCTGCGTTCCGAAGTTGTAACAGTAACTAGCATGCCAGGGTAGCCGATGACAAGGTTCAGGTCTAGGTGGCGCGCTCCGTGGTTTTTTGTGTCTAGGTATAAACATCATTCGAGGAAGGTGTCCAGGTGTACAGAGTGGCCGTTGACAAGGTCTAGGTTGTGCGCTCTGTGGGTTTCAGTCTCTTGGTATAAAAATCATTCAAGTACGGTGTCTAGGTATACAGGGTGGCCGATGACCAGGTCTAGGTGGCGCGCTCCGTGGTTTTTTGTGTCTAGATGTAAAAATGATTCGAGGAATGTATCTAGAGGTACAGGGTGGCCGATAACGACGTCTAGGTAGTTATCCCCTTGGTTTTTGGTGTCTAGATAAATAAATCATACAAGGGCGGTGTCTAGGTGTACAAGGTGGACGGTGACGAGGTCTAGGTGGCGCGCTTCGTGGTTTTTGGTGTCTAGGTGTAAAAATCATTCAAGGGCGGTGTCTAGGTGTACTGGATGGGCGATGAGAGGTCTGGGTAGTTCGCACTGTGGTTACAAAAAAGCTGTGGTCAAAAGGTGCTAAAGATGCTTATATTTTATTTTTACGACGTTCAATATGAAATACGTAAAGAAATTTATTAAAAAAGATTGAAATCTCTAAAATAAAGCGACTTAAATTAAAAGGTTAGACGAGTTTGTTATATTCCGCAACGTAATTACAGATAAAATGAATTGAGATCAATTAGACAAAGTCAAATTTATTATATTTAATTATAATAAAGCAAAAAATTGTTGTGTTTAATCAAGAGCTTACTTAACTTTTTTTTATTGTACTTGTGGTGTTTGTATCACGTCCAAATACATAAAAAGGAAATTTTAGTTGTTCACCAGAAAACAAAATGAAACGGGAATGAAACGGTAATGAAAATATAATAAACTTGATTTCGTTTGATTGATCTCAGTTCTTTTTCATCTGTAATTTCGTTGCGGAATATATCAAACTCGCCTAACCTTTTACTTTTCTATAAGTCGATTTTTTTAGAGATAGACTTTACTAGTCCATAGAAAATTATTAATTTGCTAAAATCCATCAGATTATACTTTTAATGCACAGAATGATATAATTGGCTCCATAAATATATGACTCCCCTATTGCAAAATCTCAGGTGAGATCTTACATGAGATCTCACCTGAGATCTCACCTGAGATCTCACCTGAGATCCCATGCCAAAATCTCATCTGTTATTTTGGTCCGAAAGCTGCCGGATCCTCTTATTTATTCAAAAATGAGTTTTTTAATATTGGTAGTCGCCTATAAGAAGGAGCCTCCCCCCAATAATACCTCGACATCGGCCACCACGTACAATATTTTTTCGTAAAACCCTATATTTATCTAAAAACTATATGTGTTTAAAGCTATTAGTATAAATGTGCCCTTCGTAGCCCAAATCTTAAGTAAGTCTGCGGTAGCTGAAAAATAGTAATTCCTAATTTTGGCCTTTGAAGAAATGTCATACCTGATAATATGGCACATATAAGCATGGTTTTATGTTTCTTACATTATACCTGAATATATTTAATAGTTTATTTATTTTTTAAACAATTTGGGAAAAATATAAACAAAAAATAGAATTTTTAATTTTTTGACAATTTAAGGTGTATCCGTCCCCTTAAATTATTCAAAGAAGACAAAAAATTAATTATGATTTTGATATTAGGTCTATTCTCTATTACTTAATTTTAAGAAAGTTAATCAATTGTAAGAGCATAGGCAAATCAACTGATTTAGAATAAAATAATAGATATCATGTTTATAGATGGTATTTTAATTGATGAATATTTATAAACACTAATTTATTCTAGCACCACCGTAAGAAATTACAAGGCAGAAGATTAGATTTTGATTGCAAACGCAGACGACAAGCTAAAGGTAAATAGATAATTTTGAAAAATATATTTTATACAGCTATTATCTAGTCTTTTATTTATGTATAGCTAATTTGAAATGTTATTTTTCATTACTAATGAAATTTTACTTTTAACTATTTTCTGCGTCTTCAAGCATGCATTATTGGTTTTTAACTACATAATTCAGTTGCATGAAGATAAATTTACGATCTATTTCGCAATCACAATTTTATGCATGAAGTTTAATTTAATTGAAATATTAATATAATAATACACCCAGGAGCAGTCAATTGTCTACGATTTGGAAGTCCGTCTTAATATAGTTTATCATTGGCTTATTTTTCTGGCACTTCTTAAAAACTAGTTAAATTTGTTTCTTGCGGGATATATGAGTACAAGTTTTAAGATTATTCTATTTATAAATTAGTATTATACGTTGGATTAATATTTACATTTTTTTAGATGGGATAAAATTATCATAGATTTGAGTCCAGTTAGGACAGATAGCGATTTAGCTGTAAGAAAACAGGTACTTAATAAAGAGCTGGAATAAAGTTCCTGGTAGTTACATCAGCTAATTTTGAAAAACGATAGTTATTAAAATTATAACTCGGAAATGGTCAGAATCTCGCACCCCAAGCCGAAATTTGATTTTAAACTCGACGAAAGCGTAAGACACCGAGACTGCCACGACACATAAGTCGCATCTCATCTAATTGGAGGAAAAAATAAGAGCACCCACCCCTGTAGCAATTGAGACATAACCAATAACTTCTCTAAATCTTTTACTGCAAGTTTTAAAACAAGTTTAAGTTAAATTTGTTTTCAAATTTATAATTTTATTCAATTAATATATTAGTGTTTCAATGTAACCTAGTTGTCATACAAAATTCCATTCTTTATACCATCTATTCCGCCAAAAGGTTATAAAATAAGGAATAGCGTTAAATCAGGTAGAATATTTCTTAATTTATTTCAAATCAATAATCTGATTTAAAATTACTCAATGCTTATTCATAATTTAACAAATTTTTACAGTTCATGATTTTAGAAATTTTACTTACCCTTCTTTAAAAAATTGTTTTCAAATGCTGGAATTGTATGTGTACTATGCTTTAATGACCGTTGTTCAATGTACATCAATGACAACAAATGGTCAGAGGAATATATTGCTCGGTTAAAAACATCCACTAATTTATCTTCTCTACTAGTTTGTCGAGCATGCATTATGATATTGTTCCTGTAATACTTATGCCAGGCTTCACTTGCATCTTCAGAAAATAAAGCCATTGGCAATAGTACCTTTTTCTCGATTTTACACCCATGAATAAATAGTTTGTGACGACTTCGGTTCATCCTAGCCCATAGAAATAAACTGTGATGTATCTAATACGTGTCATGAAAAAAAGTTTTAGTCTCCAAAAATTAATCAGCAAATTTTTCTGGCTCAGCAAGACACCTTATTGCTAAATTTCCCGTATTAGTCTTACCATGGTCTAGTAGTACTTGATCTACTATGATTTTAAAATCATCCTTAATACGTTTTTGTACAGTTAACATTTAAGCTTCAAATTTATCTAAATATATTATAAAATTAAAAAAATTGATTAACTCAATGCTGTTTTTTGTTCTCATTAAAATAGTAGCAGTAGTAGTAGTGACAGGGTTTTTTCAGAGATTTTTGTGTTTACAATAACTCTACAACTACTACTAACTACTTTTTCAATCTTCTGTGGTATTTTGTTAACGTCCAGCCACGTATGTTTGTTTCTTTTTCTCTCTTTTCTGGCTTTTCTTTTCTTCAGTTTTCTTCTTTTCCCTTCTTCACCACTATTTTCCAGCAGTTTCGCTTCCTCTTGATTTCCCTCCTCTTCGCCTCTCTTCCTGTCTCACTCTCTTCTTCGCCTTTCCCTAGTTGAAGTTAAAACTTCTATAGGTTCGCTAAGTACACATTTTACTGGGGAAAGAATCGGCGAGCGGCGACCGTCATAGCGCGGGCGGCGCGACAGACCGATCGTCACGAAAGCAGCGGTAGCTTTTTCCCTCCACCACGCACACTTCTTCGCCAAGCATATTAGCGTGCTCGCACAGCTCAGCTCCTCCCTTACATATCAGCTGCACTTATTTACACACGCTGCAAGCGGCTATCGGATTTTCTCGGTTCTTCCCACTGGATTTCTGGATTATTGACTTGCAGTAAACATTATTACTTTATGACACACCGTGGCGTAAATCTCGATTTACCGCACGCGCGGTAAGAGTAACCTTCGCTTCTGAGTTGATCCTTCTACATTTGGCATCAATCGTGATAGAGCAGCGCCGACTTTTGCTGCTTTATCGCTGACTATTTCCAGATGTTGTTTGAAAGTTAATCTTGCATCGATGGTGATAGAAATGAAAGAATAACTTCCGTTTTGTGGCTGGCTTGTTCCAGATCCGTCTCCGTTAGCCATTCGTGTATTATACGGGTCACCTCTTCTTTATGTTTCGCTACTACCACTACTGCTATGTCGTCAGCAAAGCCCACGACTGTTGCTCCTTTAGGTACGTGTGTGTGTTTGTGTGTATTATAAAGTTGGTTTTTCATACCCGTGAAAAAAGCCTCGCTGTACCAAATCCCACCGTTAAAAATCCGGGGCGCCAGGCGCTCGCCAACAAGCGTCAGAGTCTCACAACTCTTTGTTTAGAAATTCAAAGAAACGAGAGATTTCTTAGCTAACTCAGCTCCGCAAATAGTATAGGAGAGAAAGTGGTTTGGAGATAAATAAAACTTCTCACATTGGCAACCAGACAGTTTTATTCAAACACTAAACACACCTCTATTTTCTCTCTCAATTTTCATACTTTACATAACACCGAACTTTACGTTATCGCACCGCAAAAGACAACCAGGTAGCCGAAATGCGCAAAATAGCCTAGACAGAGACAACCCAGAGACAACAAGCCTTGCTAGAAGAAAGTCAGAAATTATACACCAATATTTGCTCCTCTTAGATCCAAGGAAATCCAAGATAACAACAGAAACTTTACACATTAAAGTACTGAGAAAACCTCCGGGAGTTGCTGCAGACTTGTACGTTCGGGATCAGCTAGGTGCCGATACACCGAGGCCCAGCTTTCCCGTGCCACTGCAGCGGCAAGCTCGCCTATTGGTCACCGTAGCGTTGGACTGCTGTCTCGCTTGCTCTTGCTTTGTAAAGGCTCGCGCACGAAATTCTCGATCGTCAGACAGGGTCTCTCTCTCCCTCTCTCCCTCTCTCTCTCTCTCTCTATCTTTCTCTCTCTCTCTCTCTCTCTCTCTCTCTCTCTCTCTCTCTCTCTCTCTCTCTCTCTCGTTCCTGTTATTTTGATGCATAGGGTTATTGATAAAGGGGTCCAGGTAATACACTCTATAGCTTTCTATCAGTTTCCACACTTAGACAATGAAGGCTACGGAGCGCACTCCCTCGACCGCGTCATCAGCACCTGGACACCGCACATAACTGATTTAAATATTTTATTAAATTAAAAATTCATTTCAAGTGATGTAAGTTTGATTTCCATTTTGGACACCCATATAAATACTATGTACTCAATCGCTGAAATATAAAGTATATCACTTCACATGAAATGTCACCAAATGGAAAATTCTTATGGGCTTCGAACTGAAAAATCAAACAAGGACAGTTGAGTAAAATCTGATATAGTTACTTATTTCTAAATAAGAATAATAATAATAATCTATACACAAATTTAGACATCTAGCTGCAATACAACGCAGATGGCATAATAATAATGAACTATGATATACTGCTTATACTAAAACTGGCTACTATTTATCTACTTAATATTACTTAATTTACCATCATAACTTTTCAAGGTGTAAATTATTGTTGGACATAGTTTGTGCTGCATAATGATAGTTCAAAACATTATTAATAAGTCCAATTTTACTGTTCCAATTATACCTATCACGCTCATTTGAGTTAATTCGTACTTTTAGGTTCGGAATTTTTCAACTCTGCATCCCACAAAAAAGTTTTTTTTTTAATGAATTATGACTAGTTATTGAATTTTTATATTCGCAGTTCCATAATTGATAAAAAACAGTAGTATTCTGTTTAATAAATATGATAATAATTCGATGATTATTTTGATTTTAAAAATACTCCAGATCTGCCCAGTTTCAGGGCAGTAAAAGTGCGAAAATTACACGATTTACTATGCAGTTTTTTCGGCATTTTCTCACCAGTATGGCGAATATTCGCTCAAAACTGGCCAGAAAATCGCGAACGTTTATACCAGGGTAAGATTAATAAAAAAATCAAATTTATAACCATAGCTCTCGCTCTCTTTAAATTCTACTGTATTTTTTTTCACACTCAACAAAAATGCTAATTTTTTGCCTGAAATGCGGGGTGAAAGTAGTATATTTTCCTGCAAATGCAATCCATTTACGAGAAAAATAAGAAATTTGCGGAAAATGAAAAATGTTCTACAAATCAGACATTTTTAGGGAAAAAGAGAAATTCTCGGGGAAAATGAGAAATTTAAGGAAAAAAGGAGAAATTCGAGGGAAAAAGGAGACATTTGCGAAAAAAATAAAAACATTTGCGAGAAAAATGAGAAAATTTGTGAAAAAAATTTGCGGGAAATAATAAAAAAAATTTTTTTAATCGTGAAAAATTTTGAAAGTTTCGTTCCCGCTTTTTATGTTTAAATAGTGGCCTATTGACCGAAAGTGGAATAAAATGCTACTATGTGCAACACGGAATGAAAGTAGATATTTCTCTTGGGCGAATACTCCTTTTGCGAGAATATTTTTCCCTCTGGTGATTATGAAACGCACCCTCGCGAAAATTCTACACGCTCGGGTAGTAAACCTATCCGCGGGAAAAATCTACTACTTTTGCCCCTTGTTGCATATTGTCCTATTCTACGTTGTTTTATTATGAAAGCCAGAAGAATAATTGTGATATAATTTTTTTTATAGATGAATCCATTAACTTACTTTATTAAATACAAAATTGTATGCTTGATTTTATGCTTTTTATATTACTTAAAATTTGTATTAGTACCGCATATTTTTTTCAATCACGTAGTGCAAGTTTTAATATTTCTATGACGCAACATTTGCGTACAGGTTCTCATGTTTCAGACGATGAAATTCGCCAAGCTGAGGAAAAATTCGCAGAGAGCCTACATTTAGCGCAAATGGGAATGTTCAACTTACTGGAGAATGACGTGAGTAAAATAAGTTTTTCTGCAGTAATATTTGTATACCTTAAGTTTAATAAATGTGAATATAAAATTGTTAAGAAAACAGAAGATTATGCAGCAAATTCATATGAAACATGGTATTTAGTGGACCTTTTGACATAGCATTGGAATTACAGCAAGAGAACAAGCGGCTATCTTAAATTTATATGCAGTGACCGCCTTGGTCGCATATATCGTAATTCTAATACTACGTCAAAGATATACACTCAACCATGTTTCATATAAATTACTCTACTTTACGATAAATGGAAGGCCAGTACAGTACAATTTTTTTCTAAAGTATGCGGTGGTATTGTATTGGTTGTTGAAATAGGAATTTGTCCATCTGACCGCAGCGTTACTTGGAAGTTGTGGCAGCGCCATTCGGTTGCTTCTCCAACCGCGCCCGTTTTTTAGATTAGAAACAAATAAATAACGCGCGTCCAGCTACCTATCTCGATTGAAATACTGGTTGGGTAAGTAATATTATCAGTTGCTTGACTAATCAGAAGATGAACTAATCTAAAATGAAGATTTCTTGCTTTCTTAAAATAGGATCGCGCTTAAAATTTGTAAAATTTTCCAAAATGTGAAAAAGTGTCACTTTGTGTGCACCAACAGGAAAATATTAATCGATATTTTTCCCTCTCTTGAAATCTCTTTACAATTCTAGTATCGTACGATATTTTGTGACACAACGTGGGTAAACCGAGATTCAGCGAGAGCATTTTTTGCACGAACGTGCGGTAAATCGAGGTTTACGTCACGGCGTGTCATAAAATAACTTTACAATTGACATTTTTATGGCATTTAAAATTCAGGAAGTCAAATATTAGTTAAAAATATTATAAACATTTTATTCATTATAAAATATGTTTAATGACTAACGTATTCTATAGAATATGTTTCATAAATAACAATTGTAAATTTAGTTACATGCAATCAAATTAAATAATCTTATTATATCTAGCTTTTCTTTACGAAAATGATGTGCAGAGATTTGTGTATTCGCATATTCTTATTTTATTAAATAGCAGCAGATAGTCTGTAGAGTTTTTAGTACTAGAACCTTTTTTTCGTAGGGTGATAGAGCGTGAAATTCTAAGCTAGGTAAGCTTAGTCTTAGTATGTTTGACGGAGGTGAACTGCGGCGGCCCCTGCACGGGGACTTGCCGGTCGAGCACTCAGGCGAAGCCCATTATACTGTGCCTCCTGTACCATAAGAAATTATTTTATAAACCCTTATTTGTAGCTTCGGCAACTTGGCAAATAGATGCTCAGCTGTTTGACCTTAGCTTCTCTAACCCCAACATGGAAACCCCCAACACCCTCTAGCTTGTCCCTGTGAAAGCTGGGCATTGCGACAAAATGAGTTTGCAACGAAATTGCATTATAGAAGTATAATTTCATGACGGCATCGAATTCATCTCGAGGAGATACCACAAATAAAAAAATCATTAAAATCCACCGAGCGGTTCTCGAGTTACAGAGACCAAAGCAAATTTGAAATGAACAGGTAGTTCATTAACGTTAACATTCACTCTTGCTAGCGCGTTTATTACCTAGAATATCAATGTAAAACTGTTTAAAAATTAAAGTTTGACTCTTTCTTTAATTATTCCCGAAATTTCAGTTCGATACGTCGAATAGTTTATTAACAATTAACGTTTAAAAAAAAGCTATCATGAAAAGAAAGAGACCAGGTGAATTTTTTTCGAGAATAACGACTAAAATATACTCAACGCAAAAAGAGTGAATTCCGGAGCGGCTTTTCTCTGACTATGGGAGAATTTATTATAACGCTTTTTTAGATGTCCCACTTTGTTGATTGCAAAGAGCAACTTGATTTTAAGTTTTTGAAATTTTTCTTTTTTCATACGTTTCATTGGTCCAATTAGAACCTGTAACCACGATATTAACTTATGAAACCAATGGTTAGTAATTAAACAATTAGCTGCAAAAAATCATTGAACTAAATTAACAAATGTCTCTAGCAACAATTTGACGGTCAATCAAATCAGCTTTTGGCACACACATTGACAATTGGATTGATCATCTTTTCCATAAGTCCCATCAATATCTGCCTAAAGTAGTAATTTACTTCTCCGTGTCGTCTATTGGTCCAGCCATACATGGTATGAGGCGGTGCGTCCATCGCCTATTTCCACTGGAGTCTCATCGTCTTTGCCTCTCAGCTAGGGTTTGTTCCTTTGCGGATTTCCAAACTTCCTTTTGAGTATTATCACCACGCCGATTTTCTTCGTATATATTCTTTCGTTCTGTTGCTAGAAGATCAATATGCGGCATACTTGAAATAACTATATTACAATAAATCTTAACCATGATTACCATCTATATGGCTCAAACGCAAATCTAATTTTACCGTAATCGTGATTCTACCTTTTCCGAGCTCGAATAAGGATATCTTTATCAATGCTATTTTATCAATGTAATAAATTCACACTTTCACTTTCATGAAGATTTTCTCAATTTCATAACAATCAGTAACAAAAACAATCAATCAAATTCTAACTTATCTGTCACAGTAGTACGTAATAAAGCACCGAATTCACAATCTACAAGTAATTTTATATTCGTAACTTTAATAGCGTTATTTTATTTATTCATAAACAACGAAAAGACCTCAAAACTCGAATTTATATCGAACTTTTCAAACTTTGCTAATTAAAGAATTTTTGTATGAAGCAAAATCTTTGGTATTCAATTAAAATTTTCAACTGCTATTAATATTTTCTCTCAATTTCTATGCTACACATTCGTTTTTATCATCTATGATTCCTGTTCACTTAGTGACATACAATTATCTAGCAAAAATGCATTTCGTAATTTTAAAATGAAATTCAATCACCAGATTTTTCAATCTTCATTTGTTTATTTAAAACCTATTCAATCTTTTATATCGTCCTTATTTTCTATTTAAAACCAAAAATTTTTTTAAACTATTCATTTAATTACTCCCATGTAATTTTCTTATTAATCGCCGTCAATTCACATTCTTTAATATTTTAAAATCTAACCAAAATCAATTTTAAATCTTAATCATCCGAATTCACCTTATTGATTCAAAATAACATGACAAATGCAAAATGCCAAATAACTACCTTTCAGTATTTAATTTTTCTATCAATAATTTTCCTCATCTCGCAAGTTTATATTTTACCTCTCTACTACTATACGTTTAATAAAAATTCAATTCTCATTTAATACTATAGTTCATTTATTTTCTTATCTTTTATGATTATCTCTGATGATTTATTTTTTATTAAATTACTTTTCATAATTAATAATTTCGAACAAAAACTAACTTTGATAAACCGTCTGTAGTTCTTGATTGTAGAATTTTCAATAGTTTCTTTCAAACAGTCGACTATATTCTCCCATGAACTACAGGCTGTTCAATTGTTGCTGAGGAGTAATTCATGATACATTTAAATGAGATTATTTCAATTCACGTCAATTCTAAAATCGACTTTCTTTTGATTATATTTAATTTACTTATATAATATATATAATAATAAGAATCCACAGTCATCGCAATATATATATATATATATATATATATATATATATATTTAAGGGTGTATTTGTTTCTCAAGATATTCTCCACTTACTGTCCAAATTTCTAGCAAATCCATGCATAAGAACGATAATTGTAGTTAAAACCTTTATACATTGAAATCTTTCTAAATTTGAGAGTTTATAAAATTTTGTAGCTCAATTTAAACAATGAATTCTTATTCGTCACTTTAAAAACTATGGAAAATAGTATACAGATAAAAAAGAACTGAGACCAATCAAACAAAGTCAAGTTAATTATATTTAATCATAATAAAGCATAAAATTGTTCTGTTCAATTAAGGGCTTACTTTACTTAGAGTTAAGTTATATGTTGATCCATTAGAAACAACTCTCAAGATACTTACTACGTAGCTTGCCGTAACTTGCCATGCTTGATTCATTTGGTTTTCTGGTAAACAACTAAAATTTTTTTTATGTATTAGAACGTGATACAGACACCATAAGTACAATAAAAAGGGCATGACAGCTGTATGATGGTCAAGTTTACCTATGAAGTACGATTTTGAAGAGAGTTTACAAAAATTAAATAATAATAATATAATAATAATCTTTATTGTATCACAGTACAGTGTTTACAATATAATATCACTTCTTCTTAAATGCACTCCTTTTGTTTTATCCTAGCCTAACCTATTATGTATTGTGTTGTCATGTGTCCGTGTAGGTTATGTTACTGTTTGTGTATGTTCGGGAATGTGTGTCCAGTTTGAGTGGCTGTGTGTGCGTGTGTATTGATGTTTGTGTGTGTACTTGTTTTTGTTGTTGCGTGTTAACCTAACCTATCTACTCTTCTTCTTCTTCCTCTGAATCCCCTGACCTCCAGATTTTGTATCGTCCTTCGTCTCCTTTTTCCGGTACTCTCGTTTTCATTACTATTCTCTCTTTCTTCTCGTCCCACTTATATTTTTCACCTCCGACTTCTGCGATCCACTCACTTTTGTTCGGCAGCTCACTCTCTTCTCCTTCTTCCTCTGCTCTTCTCCTCTTCTCTCTCACTATAAGGGCTCTGGCCTTTCTTTCCTCTGCTGATAGCCACTGCTCGATTCTTAATTTGCCTCCCTCTCTTATCTCCTTTCTCTTTTCCCATACTTTTTCCATGTCTTCCTTCGTCCTAAAAATGACCTTCTTGGTGTCCTCCGTCCTTGTGTCTTCCACTTCCCACTCGATTCCCTCCAGGTAGTCGTCTAGCCATTATTTTAGTGAGTCCTCCTTTTCCCAGTTGTTTAAGTGTACGATTATACCTTTTTTCCACACTTTGCATTTGCTTTCACCTCTTCTGTGTATATAGCTGCCTTTGTCAGCTCTTCTTTCTCTCACTACTATCTCTTCACCTCTTTCAAGTTCTCTTCTCCCTCTTCTCATCACTTGTCTTTTCCTTACCTCTTCTGTTTTTCCTTCCCTGCCTTCGCGGCTATCCCTCATCTCGTCTATCTCTTTTTGCATATTTTTCATTTTCCCTTTTAGTAACTCCACATCTTCTCTCACCTCTTGCATTTTTTTCTCCATGGCCTCTCTCTTCTCCTTTTCAAACCTCGCTCTTATTTTCCAGCTTTCCAGCTCCCTCTCAACTCCCTCATCTCCTTTTCTTTCTTTTTATCTCCGTACATCTTCTCCTTTTTATTTGACTTTTCTGTTAGTTCTCTCTGCTGAGTCTGCTCTAACATCTTTCCTTATCTGTGATACCATGTGTTTTCCTATCTGCGGCATTCCATTTCGTGTTCCCTGTCCACGTTCTCCTTTCCGCTTTTCCCATTTTCTAGCCCGGGTCTAGTGACTTTTGCCTTTTCCCTATTCCATACTGTTCTCTCCACTCACCCTGCTCACTAAATGTCCCTGCCGGCCTTTTAGTTCTTTTTGTTGTTTCGTCTGGATCTATTTTTTCCCCACTAAATTTAAATTTTTTAATTCTTCTCTGCTGCTTTCATTCTCTTTTTCGCACGATAGTCCGTTACCTTTCCTCCGACCTCTCCTTTTCCTTTCTTAACCACATAATTCTGTATAGTTTCGTCAGATTTTTCCTTTCCCCATTTAGAATTTTCTTCCAGCTGTCCTGCCTGTTACCCAATTTTTTGCACTTCGTAAATATACGTTCGTATGTCTCTTCCTCCTCCTTACACAACCTGCATTTTCTTTCCTCCTCTTTCAGCCAGTATTTGTACCCTTTTGCCTCGCTTCCCATTCTGAATCTTGCTGTAATTACCAGTCCTTTTTTTCCTACTCTGCCTATTTGCCTTAGATATTCTGGTGTCTCACCCTGTGGTTTTATTAGTTCTTTTATATCTCTCGCTTGTCTCAATTCGTTCATTCTACTTTCCCAGCATTGCCATTGTATGTCCTTCTCAGTCCTTTCCAGCTCTAACCATACCGGCTCACCTGCTCTCATTTTTCTGTGATATTCAAACAATGACAATCCTCTCTTATTTAACTCTTCTTCTCTTTGTCCTCTCTTCTTTCCTTTTTCACTCTTTTTAACTTCCTCCTTTTCTGATAATTTCCAACATTCTCTCCACAGCGAGCCCTCTTTTGCTTTACTTAGTTTTATTTCATATTTTTTGCTCGTCTCCTCGTTCTTGTCTCTAGCTTGTGTCTTTTTGTTTCTAGGTACAGTATATGTTCCGGTGTCGTTGTATCCAATTTCATGATCCACTTCATATATCTTCTGTGTATCTTCTCCAGTTCCTCTTTCCCTTTCCATCCCCATAACTCAGCTCCATATTCCATCACACTTTTTACCATTGTGTCAAATAGCCTCATCCTTAATTCCCAATTGTCTCTGAATAGTTCTTCCCCTAATCCCCACATCGTGCTCATTGCCGTGCTCGCCTTTTCCTTTAATTTCTTTATTTGCGCCTCTTCCCTCCCGTTTTCTTTTAGGGTATATCCTAAATACTCGAAATTCCTCACTATCTCTATCTCCTTATCTTCCCATACGAAACTTTCCTCCTTTTTTAAATACTACAATCTTTGATTTTTCTGTGTTTAGTGTTAGACCCTTCTTTCCTATTATCCTTTTGAACCATCACTACATCATCCGCATACCAAATTGACCAGAATTGCTTTTTGCCCAGAACAATCCCACCTTCCGGCACCTTGCTCAGTTCCTTCTCTGTGTCTGCCATCACAACATTGAATAACGTCGGACTTAATGGACACCCTTGCCTTACTCCTTTATGTATCTCGAACCCGCCTATCTTTTCCTCCCCTACTCTGATTTCACTCTTTGTCCCTTTATACAGTTCTGCTACCCTTTTTGTTAATCTTTCCCCTAACCCTAGCTTCTTCATTATTCCCCAAACCTCGCTCCTGTTTACCTCATCAAATGCTGCTCTCATATCTGCAAAAATGCGTATACCTTGCCTCCTTTCTTCTCTAGCTCATTTTCGATAGCCTTGCTCTAAATATAGATGGCATCGGTCGTCCCTCTTCCTTTCTTGAATCCCATTTGAGTGTCGTCCAGTAGTTCCTTTCCCTTTAGTTCTTCTTCTATTTTTTCTCTTATAATTTCTGCGTATAGTTTGTAGCCCGAATCCATTAGAGTTATCCCTCTGTAGTTCTTTGTCTCCTCTTTCTTCCCTTTCTTGAATAGCGGTGTAATCACTCCTGTTTTCCAGTCCTCTGGTATTTTGTCCCCTTTCCATATTTTATTCAGGATTGCAGTTATCTCCTCTAATACCTGTTCTTCTCCATATATCCAAACCTCATTTTGTAGACCATCCTCTCCCGGTGCTTTCCCCTTCTTCATCTTTCCAATTGTCTTCCTCACCTCATCTTCGGTTATTGTTTCTTCCTCTTCTTCTTCTTCTTGTGCCCCCCCCCCCCTCTCTTCTCCTCCTCTACCTCCTCTCCCAGCTGTCCTTTAAAGTGTGCAAGTCATTCCTCTTTCTTAATTTTACTACTGCATCTCGTCCTCTTTTTTCTTCTCCTGC
The DNA here is from genome assembly GCA_037356405.1 of Nasonia oneida. Lineage (NCBI taxonomy): Eukaryota > Metazoa > Arthropoda > Insecta > Hymenoptera > Pteromalidae > Nasonia > Nasonia oneida. Next base: position 71,744 of record JAZHPH010000241.1, on the reverse strand, counting down.
TTTTTACTACCTCCGAGAATTTTCTTCCTGTAGTGTCGCTTCCTGCCTCTTTTATTCTTTTCTCCATTTCTTCTTTCTTTTTCTTTTCCACTAGCGTTCCCCACTCTCTCTTTGCTTTAATATATTCTTTCCTTCCTTTTCCGTTCTTGATCGCTTTGCCCAGCTTCCTTACCTCCGCTTTCTTTAGACTGCACTCTTCATCCCACCAGGTATTACTCTTTCTTTCCCCTCCTTTTTTTCCCTTATTGCGTGCTCCCTAAGTTTTTCCTTATTCCTTCTCTCCTTCCAGGTTAGATCGTTATCAATGTATATGTCTGACCCTCTTAATCTTGCCTTCTCTTTCATAATTTCCCCTTTGTCCTCGCAGTTTTTACATTCCGCCCCTATTTCTTTCTTCTTATTTTTCCGTTCACTAACCATGTTTTCCACAGCGTAACCTCTACCTCTAGTTTTCTCTTTAGCCAGTCTTCAACTGACTTCCTGTCCCATTTTTCCTCTCTCCACCCTGCTATAACTATGTTGTTCTTTTTTCTATCTCTCTCTCCCTCCTCTATCCTCCATTCCATTTCTTCTATTTGTTTTCTGTCTCTCTCTGTTTCCTTTTCCTTTTCCATATCATCCTGCTCCCTTGTCTGTCTCTCTTTGCTAACTCCCTTTTCCCTCTCTTCCCTTTTCTCTAGTTTTTCTATTTTCTCTATTATCTCCTTGAGATCCTCTTTTCTTTCTTTTTTTTCTTGTTCCAGTCTCATTTCCCAGCCCTTCTTCTCCATCTCTCTCTCTTTTCCTCTCTTTTTCTTGCCTCCTTACAATCTCTTCTAACTCTTTTCCTTTCTTCACCCTCTTCTTTCAGTTTTCCTTCTATATTTTTTACCTCTTCCTCTATTTTCTTGTTCATGTTTTCTTCCAGTCTTCGGTATTTCTGTTCCCAGCTCTCCATCATCTTCTCTCTTTCTTCTTTCTCTTTATCCATTTTTAAACTCATCTCTTCCACTTTTAGTAGAATCCTATCTATTGAGTTTTTCAGTGATCCGGTTATCTCGTCTCCCATTTTTTCTTTTTCCTGCGGCGTTCTTTTTACGTTCCCTCCTTTTGTGAATGCGTATTCTTCTTCTTCCTCTTCACCTGCTCTTTCTTTCTTATTCTTCTCCTCTTGCTCCACTGGGCTTCTCTCTTTTCTTTTTACACCTGTCTCTTCTTTACTCTTTAGACTATCCTCTAATTTTCTCTGTTTCAATGTGGTCCCTATTCTACCTCCTCCCCTTCCTCCTCCTCTTTTCCCTCCTCTTTGTGTCCCTGCGCTTTTTAAATTTCCCGCCTCTTCTACTGATCTTATTATGCACGGTTGTGGCGTCCTAAATCCCTGTTCCTCTACTCTTCCCTGTTCCGTTCCGACGACTATCTCCTGTAGCTCGTTGACCGACAGGTTCATCGTTCCTTTCCCGCTCTTTCTCTCGCTATCTCTCTCGCTCTCTTTCCTAACCTCACTTCTATAATATCCCCTTCTCACACCTCTCTCTCTCTCTCTCTCTCTATTCTGTCTGGTTTTTTCCGCGCTTTTTTATAACCTCGTATCCTATACCTTTTCCCTTTCTTCTCCTGCTTCTTTCTGCTCTTCTGTCCCACTCTCTCTCTAACCCACTTAACTACTTCCTTTTCCCTCACACTGAACTGTACACTTCTACTCACAATCAATTCCAATATGGCACTCCCCAAAAATTAAATATAAAATAAAAGAAATTTACGTAGAAGTTAATGAATGTTTATAGATTGCCTAAGGCTTATATCTGTAGAATAGCTCTAAGTGAAAAAAAAACTGACCTACGGGCCATGATCTATTAACGGCTCATACCAAATGAGTTTCATGATTTTTATACAGAACTTATAGAAATATAAAAACAAAAACTTTATTAATCAATATAAATTGTTGTTTAATTCATTATTCACGCTTGGGCGACATCGCGACCAACTTCACTTTATTGTCCTAGATCCAACGCTTTCGCCCTTCTATCGAAATATTCTATTGTGTAGGGTGTAGGGTTATTTTTCTGTAGGGTTTGTATGGTATCTTCGCCGGGAGAATCTAAACTGCACTACTCTTTACTACTCTCCTGACAGTAATTTTGCATGTTGTAAGTATAAACCAGCATCAACAGCAGTGTGAGTTATTTGTGATGAGGCTTATCACCATAGTGAACATTTTATTTTTTATTTAACTTGACTTCAATTTGTAAAAGTCAATTTATCGTTTGATTTTATCTTGCTTATTTTCAAGTAAATTACGAAACATGGCTGATTATCCACCTGCAGAAATTATTGATATGATATTAGTTTTAGGGAAATGTCTAAACAATTATGCAACTGCAGTAATACTATGCTTAATGATATCCAGATAGCAGATATCTTACTGAAGTAATAATAATAAGTTTAACTAAAAGAGGTCTCGTTTGTCAACGGCAACATCGCGAAAATGATGAAAGTGATGCCCGAGTTCTAACTATTTTAGCGTGTTTTTATACGGATCCGCATATCAGTACTCGGCAAATTGAAAGAGAAACAGGTTTCCCAAAAAGTACTGTTTCTAGCATTAAGGCCACATCAAATTTTAGCACGCATAAATTTTTGTCAATTTGGCTTTGCAAATGCTCTAAAACGATCGTCATTTCTTTAGATATGTTTTTTTCTCTGATGAAGCTAAATTCTAGCATTCTTCTCTGGTCAACTCAATAGGCATAACTGTTACTGCTGGTCGAACAAAAATCACCATTGGTACAGAGCTTTGGATCACCAAAATCGGTGGAGCCTCATGGTATGGTGCGGAATAGTGAAAAGGTATTTGATTGGACCCTATCTCTTTAACAAGAATGTTGATCGAGGCTCTTATCTTGAGTTGATTAGGGATCATTGCCTGTACTATTGGAAAATGTTGACTTTGCTACGCGGGTAAGAATGTGACTTCAACAAGATGGTGCTGCACCACATTTTGTACTTATCGTACGTTAACTTTTTAAAGATATTTATAATGGCAGGACCCACTATAAGAGAAGAAATGATGGAAAGAATTCGGAGAGCTTGTGCAGTCATACCATGAGAAATTTTGCTGCGAATAGTCTGTAGTTTTGAAAGACGAGTAAACTTGTCGTCTTCAAGCCAACGGTCAAATTTTCGAGCATTTACTTCGAAGCTGATTATAACAATTGTAGCATTTGTAAGTGTTATTGTAAGTAATACAAACTGATGTTAATTTGTAAGTAATAAAAACTGATCTCAAATTCAATTCTGATAAATTCACTGGTATTCGTTATTACAAACATTTTGGAACACAGATTCGTTCATAAATCCCCTAAAGCTCGAAGGTCATAGCGTTTGAACGACTTTTCTACATCTTATCTTCCCAAAAATACTAGAAGTTAAAAGAACATATTTAAAATTACAGAAAGATGATCCCGAAAGTTCTGAACAGTTTCTGTTTAAATAGTTCTTTTGTTCAGGTTACATGAATTTTTTGGTTAATCGGTTTGTGACAGTGCACACGCACACACCTAAAACAGCGTGCACACAGCCCATACAAGCGCGTAAGCAGCGCTTACACACACACAGACATTACACAACACGCGCCTACGAGACGCATGCCGAGGCGTCAGGCGTCGCCCGCGAAGCATAAGCATAGGACAAGCAAGGTAGGTGCGAGAGAGAGATCCGAGAGAGAAAGTATAGCGCGACACGAGAACCAGCGTTATACCCGAAACGGCGCCTAGTCGCCGACAGACAAACATCAGCTCACCCCGAAGGGCCAAGAGAGGGAAGCCGACACACCAGGCAACAAAACCGAGCCTGGTCACTCTTCCGATAGCTGCGATATCAGCAAGAGGTACCCGGCGCTCTCGACGAGGCGAGCAGCGGACGGAGCGGGGCCCCAGCACGGCGATCCCGATCAGAGGGCGAGCATCAGCCCGATCGGAGAGAGAGGCGCAGCCGCAGGCAGAATCTCCTGGGCGCGTGAGGGCGAGAAGGAACAGGGCACTACCAGCTTGACGCATTCCCGGAGCAGCGCGCGGCCGACTTCGAGCGACGCAGCAGAAACTGACGGCTCACCGAATATCCTGTAAGTGTCGGCGCGCGGCGCACCTGTTACTCTCTCTCTCTCTCTCTCTCTCTCTCTCTCTCTCTCTCTCTCTCTCTCTCTCATCATTTTTTCTGTACTGTTTTTCTGCTGCTCCTTGCGTTCGGGCCCTCTTCTGTTGTAGATAGTTGCACGCTTCACTTTGCAACCTTCACCTCGATATATAAATCGCCGAAGGCTGCCATTTTTCTCTTTTATCATTTCCACTGCAAACTTTCTACAAGGCCCCTAACCTCCAAAACTGCTTGGCTTGGCTTGGCTTGATTTCTCACTTGCACGGCGTCTCTTTCTCACTGCAATCAACATCGTGGCGACATCTGCTGCCTCGCGGGAGAATCTTCACGGCGTGTTCACACTTTTCGAGGTCGGTACTTTCACACTCTCTCCACTAACGCTCCATCTAGCCGTAAGAGTTACAACATCTACTCTCTCACTCCGTCGATAACTTATCATCCTCCTACGAATATCTACTCTACCGACTGCTAGTAAGTTATCGACGAAAAATGAGTTCAAAAGGAGAGAAGAGTGTGGAAGTGCCTTTGCAGTCATGCAGCAGCTGTACACAACCTATACAGCACAAAGACCCCAAAAGGTGTGAGTTTTGTGGTCTGTACTACCACGCCAGGTGCCAGAACACAACCAACATGAAATCCCTTACCAGCCCGCTCGGCCGGTGTGACAACATCTACGCCGTCCGTTGAGGCTGCCTTGAGGGACATTCGCAGTGCCCTTGACGACATTCACAATGCTCAAACGGAGGCCCTCAAGACACAGAACATCGTGTCGGAGAGGATCTCCAAAATTGAGCAGCGTCTGGGCCCAATTGAGAGGGGACTCAAGGCCCTCGATGAGCTGCCTGCGCTCAAGACCCGCATACAAAATGCTGAGTCCACCATCACCGAGCTGCAGGCACAAATTCAAGATCTCTCATCGAGGAGCCCGACAATGCAGCAGGACAGCAGCAGCACTGTGCCCAGCGCTGCGGAGATTTGCAGCCTGCGCAGTGAACTGGCAGAGGTCAGAAGGCGACAGGAGCAGACCTCTAACAGTGTGGTTGTTGTCACGGGCCTGCACTACACCCGTGAAACCTCGCTGCATCTCCTCACTTTTTCAGTCGTGAGCGCGCTTGACCCCACAGTCCTCAGAAGGGACATAGCATCAGTCAGGACCATGTGGAGGCTTGATGCAACCAACAGTTTTGCCAGGGGTGACGGCAGACTGCCACCATTAGCCGTCACCTTATCTTCAAGCGCGCTTGCACGCTCGATCTTCATCGCCAAAGCTCGGAAACGCAAGCTGCACACCAGCGAATTGGACGTCACCTTGCTGGAGGAAGCTAAAGCTCTGAGCCCTGACCATCAAGGGCTCGTAAACATCAACGTGCTGCTCCCCTCTGACGTCCACAAGCTGCAGTCGAGGGCCAGGCTGGAGGCCAAGAAGAGGCAGGGTTGCCGAACATTCATCAAAGCTTGAGACTTTTTTAGCCCGATTTCCGCTTGCTGCCGACATCGTTCAACACTGAGGCTACAACACAAACACATCATTCCACCACATCCACCACCAAGCTCATCTGCCATATCTTCATCCGGTTCTAAGGTATCTCTGTCCGAAGGTCTACGAGTCTGTCATTTCAATGTGAACTCGCTTACGGGTCATTTTCTTATCCACTCGCTCTCCATTTCATGTAATAGCTGTTACCGAGACCTGGTTGAGCGACAAGGTTACGTCCATTCCTTCACTGGATTACTACCTACTCTACAGACGGGACAGAAACAGAAACGGAGGAGGTGTGGCCCTCTACATACATAAATCACTGACAGCTAGAGTTATTTCATCATCTGATGGTGAATGGTCTGGCAGGCCAGGTAAGCCTGAATATCTCTTCTGCGAGGTATCGGCAAAGGGAATCTCTCCGATCTTCGTGGGGGTTGTGTATCGTTCTCCTCACGCTCCATTCTTCCAAGGCTCTAATTTTATTGACCAGCTAACAACCCACATGCACAGCTACTCCACGAAGGTCATAATGGGAGACTTCAACTCTGACCAGCTTTCTTCATCTGAAGATGCCAAGTTTATCAAGGCCTTCATTGATGAAAATTCCCTTTCTTCTGTCCCCTATGGTGCCACGCATCATAAACAGGGTTCGGATACCTTGCTTGGCTTGTGTCTAATCGACGAGCAGGATCGCCTGCTGTCACACTGGAAGACAGACTCACCTTTCATCAATGGACACGACCTTATCACGGCCACTCTCGACGTACAGATTCCACGATACGTACCTAACACATACTCCTACAGAAACTTTAAGGGAATCAACGCTGAGAAGCTAAGGGATTTTCTTAGCGCATGTGACTGGTCATCCCTCACCGCTTCATCACTTGATGAATGCATCTCTACACTTAACGCTAACCTCACTAACGCCATTAATCATCTCGCCCCATTACGGACTGTAACACCGAGAAAACAACGTCACCCGTGGTTCACCACGGCTCTTCGTGACCTTGTATCTGAGAGGGAGAGACTTTACAGGCGTTTCAGGAACTCCAGGCTTGTTTCAGATCTCCGCTTATACAGACTAGCTAGAGACAATGCTCACAAACAGGTCGAGGAAGCCAGGCTGAATTATTACTATTCACGCCTGTCTACCTTGACCGACATTGCCGAGATCTGGAGAGAGCTGGAGAAACTTGGAATTTCTGCCACCAAGGCCCCCTTACCATCTCGAATTACCATGGATGAACTCAACGGGCATTTCAGCGCGATCTCCAACGATCCGTTGGCTCCTGCTGTTGAGGATTATCTTCTCACCCTGGAAAGTCTTGACCTTCCGGAACATTTCGAGTTCAGCCCTATAACGGAATCGGATGTGTTGGCTGCGGTATCGCACTTTGACACTCAGGCCAGGGGAAGTGATGGCGTCCCACAGGTTGTCATTTCAGAAGCATTGCCGGTTCTCGCTCCCTTACTAAGTCACATTTTCAACCTGTCTCTGAGCGTACCCTGCTTCCCATCTGCCTGGAAATTGTTACTTGTGCGCGCACTCAACAAAATCAGTTCACCAACAGCCCTGACTGACTACCGTCCGATTTCACTTCTCTGCTTTCTCTCCAAGGCCCTGGAGTGGCTGGTGCACAGGCAAGTCTCACAATACCTTGAATCAAGGCTCTTACTAGACAACTATCAAACAGGCTTACGCACTGGCCACAGCACTCAGTCTGGCCTAATTAAGCTAACTGATGATGTCAGGGTCGGGATAAACAAAAAGAAAGTGACAGTCCTTCTACTCTTTGATTTTAGCAAGGCGTTTGACACTGTATGTCACGTCCGGCTCTTGAGGAAGCTATCCACCTTCGGCTTCTCTAAGCAGGTTATCCGCTAGTTTGCCTCCTATCTCACTGGGAGAGAGCAAGCCGTCGTTGATGACAATAGCGAGCGTTCCTCTTCGCAGCGTCTTAACATCGACGTTCCGCAGGGCTCCGTCTTAGGTCCCCTGCTGTTTGCATTGTACATCAACGACATCGGTTTCTGTCTAGACTCCGATGTTTTCCATCTTATTTACGCGGATGACTTGCAAATTTAGTCATTGCCACCTCGAGGAGCTCGATTCTTTATCAAACAAGAAGAGTGCTAATGCCGAGAGGATAATGGGCTGGGCTGCGCAAAACGCGTTGGCGCAAAACCCATTGGCCTCAGTTCGGTGCTTGTTGAATAAACGGGATCTGAGTGTTGCCATCGCGCCACCACAGAGAGCGAGACCCCCCGCAGCCATCTTGGCATCACTCGGCACCTTCTGCAATTTTCTCGGAGCTGTCCACACCCGACCTGGAAGAATTCCTGCTACGGTCATCCTCCTCAGCGCCTTCCACTGACATCGTCTATACCTGCTCCGCAAATCTAGTGCGTGTATCCTGAGTGAAGTGACTACAATCGACTTTGCGTCTTTACGTGCTGACTCAGCCGTAGCCAGCGTGCTCGCTAGTTTAGGTGCTTGTTTTTAGTGTATGAGTTCTTAGACGTTTACATTGCAATTTATAGCGTGCGTACCCTAGTTTTAATTTGTCGAGTGCTTTGCCGGATCAGAGTAACGTGTGCGAGCTGCGTTCGCAGATAATTGTGCGTTTTGTAGGTTAGAGTACCCGACCACGTGGCGACTGAATTTTGCACTTCTTGCTTTTTCAGTGTAACCTCTCGCGGAGTGTGTGCCTATCGCCCTTGCCAGCTTCGCTGTGCTCACTAAAATTTGTTTATCGCTTGTATACTACCTAAAAACGCCCCCGCAGAAATTTTGTTTTGTCTGACCGTACGCTTACCCGTATCACGGTGTATACGGGTGTAAAAGGGCACTGTAGTACCGACGTCTGACCGCTAGCAGACCAAGTTCACTTGCCACTCGCAAACTTTGTTTTCAGGCTTTTTTCTGGACTATTTTTAGTTTTTCTTTCTTCGGGCGCACATTTACTTAGTCTCAATTTTATTTTATTTCGTATTTCTCACACTTTTGCCTCAAACCTCCTAGCGCTACTGATGGTAAAGTGTAGAAAGTGTTCGAGAAATGTCGCCACTGTTTCTAAGTCTTGCACGACTTGCGGCTCTACTTTTCATCCGTGGTGCCTTGTGACTTTTCTTATTGGAAAGCCGTTCGACACGTGCTGTAAGGCCCTCGTAACCCTAGCTGCTGACACACAAGTCGAGCCCACTCTGACCGTGCAAAACCACCCGTCGAGCACTGCGGCCTTAACTTTCTTCGGCCTTCTTCCGATTCTCCTTCACCGCTAAGTTTTGCGGCGATCTCCGAGGCAGGCAAAAGGCTCCTCTCACCACCATCGCCATCCGAGCTGCTCGCGTCTAAGCAGACTAGGCGCGAATTTAGTTCTTCTTCCGAAAGTTCAAACGACAGTCACAACATGCCCGATTCAGCCGCAGATGATGCCCCGGCCTGGTTTAACCGAGTATAGGAACGATAAAGCCGAAGTTAATCAGCGCCTTAACAACCTCGAGACTGGTATGCGCAAAACTGTATCCAGCGTTGTACGAAACATTGCGCTTGTAGATTCCTGCGAAATAACTATTTCCGGTCTTCTGCCCGACACCAGCATTCAGTCGCGCGAATTGGCACGCAAAGTATTCGCGGCTATTGAACTTGAATGGCTGCTCAACTTCGTCATCCGGTATCGCGACTGACTTCAAAAGGCCCAGGCCAACGAAGCTTCAACCTCGTCGCGAACAGAGCCAGGATCACGCACAATCGTTGTCAAACTCATGTCCGCCCCGCTCAGGGACTCAGCGCTAGAAAACGCGAGCCTCCTTGATAAGACATCTGCGCAAGCGCTTTTCGGATCTGGAGGTGCAAAGAAAATTTATATTAACCCGCTGTACCCTAAACCGGTGTATGTACTGCGCAAGAAGGCTATGAGGATGGCTAAACAGCTCAATTACGCACGTCCTGTTGTACAAAACTTGGTAGTCTGTATGCGGCAGACCAAAGTCTCCGCTCATCCCGATTGTATCCGAGGAAGAGCTCGCTGCCCTCGAGCCCTATCGTCCCCAACAATGACGTCCAGCCTCCGGGCCCAACAGCTCCGGACCCCTCGATTCGATAAATATAGACCACATTAATGTTAATCGCCTTGCGTTACACTTTGCGTTATTCGAGGAGCATTGTACGACATCTCACTTCGATATAATCGGAGTAACAGTAACTTTTCTTTTCGCGGCTGATCCCGATGATCAGCTGACGCTCAGCGGTTTTAACCTTTTTAGGGTTTATAGAGAGGGACAGGCCAGTGGAGGAGTGGCTTTTTATGCGCGAGACTTTTTCAATGTCAAGATTCTTGCGCATTCAGGTGGCAACATTCCGAAATTTGTAATACCTGAATTAATATATAACAATTTCAAGCTTTTATTCGCAGTTGTCTATCGCAGGCCCAACTCTGCCCACCCATCACACTTTTTCCAGTGCCTAGCCCCGCTCCTGCCTCATTACTTAAATGCCGTTATAACAGGCGACTTCAACACAGACATGTGTACGCTAAACGCTAATTCTGTAACGGACGGAGAGGAGATGAGTCGGAAAGCGAAAAAGAGTAGACGCGGGCTTGAACCGCGGACCCCGAGATTAACAAGCGGGAGCTCTAACCACTGAGCTAACGTCTACGATGCATTCGGAGGCTATGCATCGTAGTACGGCTCGGCGGACTCTTATCGCTGACTCGTCTTCGCTGCTCGCGTTGCAGACGTGTGCGTCTGTGACAATTCTAATAATCTTCGCTCTTCTCTTGAATCTCTCTCGCTCTATCTGGTGCCTTCTGAGCCTACACACCATGTCTTTCGGTATGATCGCCCGCCCTCTCATACGTGGCTTGACCTTTTCATAGTCAATTGGAGGGACTCGGTTGTAGCCCTACGTAAATCCGACTCGCCGTTCATCGCTGGTCACGACTTCATTGAGTTGACCATACGAGCAGCCAAGTCCCCGGACTGTGAGAAGGTAATCATGTACCGCAACCTGAAGAAAGTGGACCCTGTTGTTATCTCAGCCGCTCTGTGCGACATTCTTGCCCCTCTCGCTAATCCATTTCAGCACGGTCAAAATCGTTTTCTGACCGCATCTCCAACTTTGCCAGTGACGCTCGGGCCTGTCCTGCGGATACGGATGTATTCTAGCGGCACATTACGTCAGCGGTTATTTCTACCTACGATGCAGTCGCCCTTCTTCGTAGGATCACGCTGTCGTCCCGGAGAAAACCCTGGGTCTCCCCCGCGATCAAGGCGCTCATGAAACGACGTGACGCGGCACACGGTCTGGCGCGCTCTTCGGGCATCCATAGCGACTTTGAACGCTTCCGAGCGCTCCGATTTGAGGTATCGAACCTCCTAGACACAGCTAAAAACGAGTACCTAGCAGGCAGGCTAGCCTCATCTCCTGACTCGAACTCGAAATGGCGAGAACTTCGTTCGATGTACATAACCTCACCTCGCCTACCATCACCTCTACTTTATTTTGATGCGGATGTGCTGAACAGGCACTATGCTGCTATAGTTAACAGACACCCGCCACTCTCAGAGGAAGTTTTTCATGTACTATTCGATTCCCCCCTTGCCGAACCAGCTGCTGACAGAGTCTTTGACCTTCGGCCCGTTACTTTGGCAGAGGTGCGTGATTCTGTCCTCAATGCCTCTTCCAAAGCTTCAGGAGTCGACGGGATTTCAGTTCCCATGATTAAGGCGGCGCTTCCCGGAGTACTCGATTACCTAACTGATCTTATAAATGCCTGTATATTAAATGGAACGTTTCCGACCGACTGGAAGAAAGCCCTTATCGTCCCTCTGGAAAAGAGTAAAACTCTCACTTCGCCTTCGGACACGCGCCCTATTGCACAGCAGCCTGAGCTGTCCAAGATCCTTGAGCGCTTAGTCCACTCCCAGCTTACTAGCTACCTCGAAGCACACAGACTCCTAGACCCTAGGCAAGCCGGCTTTAGGGCAGGCCACAGCACTCAAACGGCCTTGTTGGGTGTTCTCGATGACATCCGTAGGGGCATCGACGATCGAAAGCTCACCATCCTCATCTTTTTTGATTTTTCAAAGGCCTTTGACTCGATCCCGCATGGAAAACTGTTGGCCAAACTAAAAGCAATGGGAGTCCGAGAGCGCTCGCTTCGCTTTTTTTTTAACTAACCAGCTGACCGCTTTCAGGCCGTGATAGATAAGGGTGGAGCTGCCTCTAATTGGCTAAGAGCCTCCTCGGGTGTGCCCCAGGGGAGCGTTCTTGGACCGCTGTTATTTGCAGTTTACATCAACGACCTCCCGCAAGTTCTGCAGTTCTTGAGGCATATGATCTTCGCCGTCGACACGCAGATTTACCATCAATGTTACCCGAATGAACTGCCCAGCGCCCTGTCAGCGGTGCAAGCCGACGCGAGGGCGGTGTTTAGTTGGGCGAACGGTAATGGGCTTCTCCTTAACCTCAACAAGTGTAAGGCCATGATTCTAGGCAGTCAATTTTATGTAAGCCGCGTTGACCTCCCTACATTGCCCAAAATCACTGTTGGTGCTGTAAGGCTTGACTGCGTTTCCGAAGCCTGTAACCTGGGTGTCTGGCTCACACCCTCTCTCGACTGGCAGCTCCATACTACGTAGGTACTGCGTAAAATCTACGGCGCGCTATATGCCCTCACCAAAGACATCAGAAAGGATCTCGTCGAAAGCCTGGTTTTTCCCTGTTTTGACTACGCCTGCGCGGTATACCATGATGTCGATGCTACGCGGAACCAGAAGCTGCAACGTGCGCAGAACGCGTGCACCAGATTCGTTTTTGGCAATATCCCGTTCCGCGCCCATGTTACACTCTACCGCCTCGAACTCGGCTGGCTCTCGGTCATGAGGAGGAGGGAGTTCCTGCTCGGTTCTCTCGCCTACAACGTCCTGGCTTTTGAAAATCCTACCTCGCCAGTGGATTCAAGCGTAGCACGCTCGACCTCTCTGTTCGACGTTCTGAGCGTTACCCACCCAAGCGCTGCTCTATTCTGCCCCGAGAACCGAGGCACTTAAGCAGTATTTCGCTATCACGGCATCCTCTCTATTAAATTCGCTGCACCAAGCTGAGTTCTCGCCCGACAAAAAAGGCGCGTTCAAAGGCTTCATGCGGGCAGCGCTCCTTGAACGCGACCGCCGGCCGACAGAGTGACCAACGAGGGCTTAACTATTTAACTATTTAGATCTTTGTTTAGCCAATCATCTAGTTTTCCTAGCCAGCCCAGTTCGTCTACATAGTATAACGCGGTTATCTACTTATCTAGTAGTTTAATCACCTAGGCTTATTTGTTATTTCTCACTTGATTAAGCTTGCCCCTTGCGTACTTCGCGCCTAGTATTAAGTCTTGCGTACTGTCTGTCCTCGAGATTTATCGAAGCGATTGCAATTAGCGCTACTACACTGTATTGTATTCTACGCACTCTATTATACTCTGCGCCTTATCCTACTATGCTACGAGACTCTACCACGATTTTCTCTGTAATTATTATAATTTACATTTACACTGTATTTTTTTTTTTTTTTTCATAAGCACTCGATGGGGTCCTACCCCAGGGTGAAATATATAAACAATCTCTCTCTCTCTCTCTCTCTCTCTCTCTCTCTCTCTCTCTCTCTCTTTCGAAAGCGCATAACCTCGGTAAGCACCTCGAGTACGCAAGATACACGCGAGCATATAATACCCGGACCGGGCGACGGCCGGAAGATATTCTATCTGTTAATTTAGGAAAATAAAGGTATACCGGGCGTGACTAGCCCGAGAGGATAAGCACTCTCCGCGGCCCGTTAAAGCGGAGACGCTGAGCTAGCCGAGGCCGATCCTTGTCGTCAAATCGACGACTTTTGCGACACGTTAGCTTCCTGCGCGTCAGCCCGAAGTTTGGCAGGGCTCATTCGTGTAATTTGCGCGCGAGCAGGAGGCAGACATGTCACAATGGCGCCCAACTTAGTGGTTAAATTATTGAAAAACCAATAAATGCAAGAAGTAATAACTAATCCGTCGTAAAGACGTTTGATTATTTTTTGTCTATAAGTCTAAAAATTCACATCATTCCGATAACTCTAGTAAAATAATCTTAAAGGAATTGGAAGCAGGGATCAAAAAAAAAAAAAAAATCAGATTGCAAAAATTGATAATTTACCGCGCATATGAAAAATCGATAGTATAGGAAATAGACAGGAAAAATATTCCCCCTTGGAATACACGAGGCAAGAATCCCCTCCAAAAGGCATAAGCCGAGTCGAACTCCTGTATTCTAAGATACATAAACACACGACATAGTGACGTCGAATTCGAAACCCTCAGCACATACAAGCCGAAATATTATTTAAAAATTCACGGCGAGAATTTTCACTATTTCATACTGCGAAGTAAAATAACTCAACATGTATGCACGTACTTCTGTTGTATGAGTGTGTAAAAATTGTCTAGTGCGGAGGATAATTATTTGTTCTATTTCCAGACACGCGTATTAAAATCTATTTTTTTAAGTACGGTTGACATTTTCGTTCTCTTACACCTAAGCATAAGCTAGGTAAATCAATTCGATTTGCTGCTGGGCAGACAAAAGCTGAGCGTCTAGTCCGACTTTATCGCGAAATACGCATCAAGTGAACGCGTACGCAGCAAATATCGACAAAAGAGAATTAATAATACTCGAATCAAAATGTCGGATACCGACGAGACACTCTCACACAGAATTGACGACTTCCTCTCGTCAGTCAACGACCGACTGTGGAAAATTATTGCATCCGACTTAATGGGAGGTTTTCCTAAAAGCAAAGCAGGTTTCGAATACCTCATAGTATTTGAAGACTTATTCTCTAGATTTATAATCTGCGTGCTAATCCAAAAGAAAAGCGCAGCAAGCGTCAAAAACGCGCTAGAACATATCGTATGCGCACAATTCGGAACACCAGAAATATTTGTATCAGATAACGGCCGCGAATTTATTAACGAAACAATGAAAAACTTTTTAGAAGAAAACTCGGTATTTCACGAGATAACATCGGCGTATCATCGACAAAGCAACCCGGTAGAACGAGTAAACCGCGATTTAAAAACACGCATCTCAGCATATATAACAATTAATCATAAAGAATGGGACACATTTATCCCGCAATTTCAATTTGCTCATAATACTAACGTACACAGTACGACGGGAATGACACCCGCATTTTTGGTCTTCGGCCGAGAACTCCAACCACCAAAACTATGGCGACGGCTATCAGAAGCGCAATCCGAAGCAAATCCCGGAAAATCGAGCCCGACAATTCGCGACGACATCGAAATCAACGACAATTATACAGACGATTCCGATAACTCGAGCTCACGTTCCGACGGATCCGCGCGCAAGCACAACACGAGTAATCGCGCAAAGAAAAAATTAGTAAAAGCGGAGATAAAACGGCTAAACGCAACAGAAAACAATCCAAACAAGAATACGACACATAAAAGCAGTAAGTTACCCAGCAGCAAACCCGAAAAAACCACTATAAGATTTGAAAATATGAAAGAAAAATTAAGCTAATAGTCTGAGAGAATGAAAAACTTAAAACACGTACACGATAACACTAGTCAAGCGCCCGCACAGTTTGACAGCCAAAACAAGAGAGTACAACTGCAAGAAAAATGAGCAACTTTAGCTCGAGCGACTCATCAAACGACGGCGAAATTGACCTTAAAGTTCTGAAGAAGCTGCTGCACAAGCTGATCGACAAGTCCAGCAAGAAAAAGTCCCACAGAAAAAGCAACAAGTCCTTAATGGCACTACATCCTTTAAACACCCTTTATCCTTAAGAAATATATTATGAAACTCAATAAAATAATTCGTTTGAAATTTTTCTTTACTATATACTAACAAAAAACGCTTGCTTCGCTCGCAGTTAACTTATTTTGTTGTGAAGCATTTTATAAAAGAATAAACATTTATAAATTATATTTGTTTGTATAAATATGTTTATAAGAATAATAAAGATTATATAAAAATTTTTTTTTAATTACATACTAAAATATTAAAATATTTCTTTGTTGGTTTTGTCAACCTGCATATAATTTTGTTAATTCATTATTTATATTTATAATTAGAAAAATGATATATGTATATTTATATATAATAATAATTAAATTATTTGTAATTATGACATATGAAGAAATAAAAATATAAGAAAAAAACATCAATTGAAGCAATTAAACTAAAAATATGTGTTTTAATTAAAAAATATTGTCATATAAAAAAATTGACAAAAATAATCTCTAATCATTATCAAATAAAATATAATTCAATAATTTATATAAGCTTGGAGTGCGTAGTGGCACGGGTTGTGAGATTTTATTAAAACACAACAAATATATATATATATATATTGAAACGTGGTGAGACTTGACGTGAGAGGAGAAAATCACAAAAGGAGACGCCGGGACCGAGAATAGATCCGCGCTCCCGAGATGTCTAATCTCAAAAATTTATAAATTTGAATTTTGGGGCTTGCGCCCGACTAGATACGTTATTTTCTAAAGCGTACTTTAGTAGTAACTACGCACCTATACACGCGACGCGGTGACGCTACACGTAACAGACTATGTTGGAGTCTTGCATGGATGAGTAAGAGCAGCGGCGAAAGGTATGCGCGACTTTACATTATTGAATATGAAAATCAGCTAATGAGTTTATTCCAAAACTCGAGCCGCCTAACTTTTGCGGGTCAGTCTTATTGCGAGCAGAATTATCTTACTCTGAACTCTCAAACTGAAAGCATGTAACTTATCCATAACCATGTGGAGCCGTTTCCACGCAGTTGATCGTCAAGCTTCCTGGAGCGATCCAGGCATTTCGGACGAGGCACTTCTGTTACCCGAAGAAGCCACGGCGAGAAATGCAGTGTCTGTTTTAAGTGTTGTTTCATGTAAGTGCAGTGGTGTGATTAAACAACCACTGTAAATGTTCTCTGTGTGTGTGACGTGCTGTGCTAATTTTAACCTTACTGATACTGGCCGGAGGAATAAGCCTTTGTGCTAAGCTCCATGCGTCAACCTTACTCGTGCTCACAGAGGTATAGCTGCGGCGAAGCTCTGGTACAGTAAATAGGACTTGATATGTTGTTGTTAGTTGAGAATAACTCAACTAACAACTGCCCCCGTAAGCCGAAGAGGTTGACCTGCAGTCTAAGCACTGTTAAGTGCCTTTTACAATATCGGGATACGTCCGTATTGTACTTGCCGGCTAGGGCACATCGCGTCTCTATTGCGTGAATCAATTACGCAATATTTCAAAAAAATTGCGCATAACTAACTCGAACACGCAGTGAACGAACTGTTTCGTCTCAAGTCTCTAGACCGTGTCGGAATAATAACTTAAGTGTTGTTTTTTCTTTCTATGTTCTAGTTTCTTTTAAACAGTCGACCACTGTCTCCCGTGAACTACAGGCAGTTCAACTGTTGCTGATGAATAATTTATAAGATACACAATCGAAATTATTTCAATTTACTTTCATAGTAGAATTTACTTTCTTTGAGCATACAATTTATCACTTGCATTAATTCAACAATCATATTTCAATTCATTCGTTGTAAATATTATCTTGTTTAATCATTATTTTACAAAGTGTATTCTTAAATTAAATTGTAACTAAATATCTCTGAGAAACTTTCTAGGCTATTCACAGGCATTGTTCTGAATTCAACATTCTACTGTATTAATTAACAATATATTTTTCGCTTCTACTATCATATTGGTGTTATTGCGTTCGAAGTCATTTACCTACACAAGTTTCCTTTCTCATACATCAATCCGAATCCACAGTCCTCGCAATATATATATATATATATATATATATATATATATATGTATGTCTGTGTATGTGTGTTTGTGAAAATAAAATGACAAAAATCTTTAAGTAATCATTTTCTTTATGTAAAGAGCACTAACATGAGTTTTTTAGTAGGAAAAGATTAATTAATATCAAACAATATATATTTCTTAAAATAAACCATATTACAATAAACATTACAATGAATTATATACTTTAAATAATGTATTATATATTTTTATTATAACATCTAAATATTTGTTATAAAAATGTATAGTTATATACATTTCTGTGAGCCGTGCGACTGCAGACCCCAAGCTGATGTAAAATTTAATATTTTAACGTTTTTATCAATTATCTATAGTTATCCCTATTGAAAAATCTTAAATGAGATCTGTACTATTAGGTTTACTTCTAAAATACTCTTATAAAGTTTGTTATAATTGAAAATTATTTCTGAAATAGTAAAACCTTATACAAAAATATTAATCATAAAAATTTGAGGTGAGAAAATCATAGTGATTCCATAATCAATAAAGTGTCCTAAGATTATTACTAACTGATTTGTATCTATTCATAAAATTTTAAAAATCCGTACACAAAATCATAGATAAAATTTTGACTAAACATCTCACTTGAGATTTTTCGATAAGGATTGTTAAAAATAATATATTTTAATACAAGTGCGCAAAAGTTGATTCTACACTTGTAAGATTGTCACTCTTGCTTCGTTTTACCGACAATCCTCCCAATCGTGTAAAATTAACTTTTTGCTAGTGTATCAAACGTCATTTTGCGGTACAACGGACGTAAAATGTGCTGAAACGCACGCGGTGTGTGCGTAGAAGTGCATTTTACGCACACTATTTCGAAAAATATTCTAAATACTGACTTATTTAATAACTTACAATTGTATAAAATGATAATTAAATTAAATGATCTTTATGTAAGAATATAATATATGATTTTATATAAAAGTACTTAATTTTTCATACTTATATTGATCCTTCGTGGAAACAAAATTCTGCACATAACAGTTTTTATTTACTTATTTATTTATTTTTATCTGAAGAGTTCAGACTATAACAGTAGATAACTGAACAAAATAGAAATTTTCAGCAGAAGAATGTCGGAATAGAGACGAAGACAACAGTTATTTATAGGTATTATTAGTTGGTTTTTTTCAGTTTTTTTCAGTTTATTGCTGATAATATCAGATTTGAACAGTTTTCAACAGTTACGTTAATTTGATCCTATTATGTTACTAAAGGCGTGTTTTTAAAAGAAAAACAGTAGAAATCCGAAGATAACTGTTTAGTTAGATATTAATACGAAAATATATACAAAAAACGTAGAATATTTGGATATTATTTTGAAACAATTAAATTTTTCAAAAATAAAAGGTATTATATAAACTTTATGTATACTGGTAATTGTTTGTCTGAGTTATCGCTATTATAAAGTCTAAATAAATAATACTAATATTGTTGTCTTCACTTATTTATAGTTATTGTCTGTTGTATTCATTTTTATTTATTTACAAAATTGTAAAATTTCATCTGCAGTTCATAACTGTTTTCTTCAATGGTTTTCATTTTTCTTTTTCGCTAGGGATTTAAGATATCGTTATCATTTAATATAAAAGTAAATATTGTATTATGTATTACATTTTAGTACAGAATATAAATATTACTATATAAACTTTTTCAAAAGAAAAAACCTTAGCAAGAAAAAGTAATGAAATTTATAAATATTAAAATGTCAAGTGAATGTTTTTCTTTTGCCATACGCACTAAGATAAAAATGAAGTTAAAATCAACTGTTCCAAAAAATATCCAAGTGCGTATAGCAAAAAAAAGTAAATATTGTATCAAGTGGCGCGGTGGCGCCACGAAGGCGAGTTTGAGGAGTAGACGAAGCCGCGGCGCCCGTGACACTATTTACTTCTATATTGGTGTTCGTATTTTTCATGATACAGAAAAAAATGCTTATCGTTACTGTTCGTGAGTTTTTTTGGCTTATGTTTTCTGAGCTAAACTATGATTTCCAACAAAAATATTTGTAGAAAAGCCGTTTCCTTTCATAATAAGCGAATTTATATATCACGAATGCTCAAAACAGTATCTCTACTTTTTCTCCAGTGTGGTAGGACCGTGAAGTTGGCCGCACAAGCTATTATGTGTACTACAGTTGGGTATCGCTTTCCCACGGATTTCTATAAGCTGCGCAGAGTAAATATATTTACATTGTCTGCTTGAATTTAAGGTTATGTTTTTGAACAGCTGCTGCACTGTCGCTGCACAAACTTTCTGAGTGTTCGGGGTCACTGATTACGGGGCTCAGGAAGTGGATTTCGTGACTTTCCCTGCATACATGCAAATATCATTTTGAGGTAGCCGATCACGCTCGGTTTCTAGGTGCCAAGGATCTTTGATGACGAGGCTGTCGAAATATATTGCGCGCTGTAGAATTTTGTATCCACGTATCAATATATCTGCCATGAATGCGGTCTAGGGTGACCGATAACAAAGTCATGCAGTGCGCACTGTACAAAAATGTTTAAATCAGTTATGTTTACTGTCCAGGTACATGCGGTTGACAATGTCCCCTGGCGAAAAAAATCACGTGAATAATCACATGATTAATCGCGTGATAAATCACTTGATTTCTCACGTGATTATTTGACGTGATTCGACACGTGATATATTACGTGTAAAATCATGTCAGAAATCACTCGTAAAATTTAAATATTTGTTTATATTGAAATAAATTGTTTATTTTCCATCTGAATAATTATAAAATAGATGATGATATTAATAATTCAAATAAATAAATCGCTATAAATTGAAACAAATTTCCCTGACTACGACTTGAACTCCTGTCCTTCACTTGACATTCTAATGTCTTAAACCTGAGCTATTTGTGCTGTTACAAGGTTCAAACACCTAATCAAATCATTCATAAAGTATAATTATATTCATCACTTTATATAGTTTGTATGGATACTGAGAAGTACTTAAAGGTACTCAATTCTAGCTCCTACGTTCCTCTGCATCAGGCAGAGAAGTGAGAGCTCAACTCTGTGACCTACGTTCCTCTGCATCAGTCCGAGGAGCGTTTTGTATCTATTACCTAGTGGCCTTCGTCTAACAATAGTTTTACTCAGCTGTTTCGCCATGTCCTTCCCTTCTATTCTCTTCGTCATTTTTAACCTTATTGATAATAGTTCTAACGTAGTTGTTTAATGCGCACCAGCCATCTTTCGACGCTAGCATAGCTGTCATCATTGACTCAGGGGTACCCTAGCCTGAAGGTACCGCTCGAGTTCCTCTCGTTACATTTCGTATTGCGAACAGATGCAGAAGACATGCTCCGCATCTTCGTTTGCTTCCAAATATACTGGGCAATTTGGATTATCCTCTATCTTGAAGCAGTGTAGGTAGGCTCGAGAGCACCCATGTCCGCTCAAAAACTGCGTAAGGTAGTAATTCACTTCTCCGTGCCGTCTCTTGGTCCAGCTAACAATACATGGTATGAGGCGGTGCGTCCATCGCCCATTTCCACTGGAGTCCCATCGTCTTTGCCACTCAGCTAGGGTTTGTTCCTTAGCGGATTTCCAAACTTCCTTTTGAGTATTGTCACCATGCCAGTTTTCTTCGTATATATTCTTTTGTCCTGTTGCTAGAAGGTCAATAGGCGGCATACTTGAAATAACGCACACTGCATCTTCTGATACTGTTCGGTAGGCAGAAGCGACCCGCAATGTACTTATCCTATAAACTGTTAACAGCTTTCGTGTATAAGACTTCACCAACATAGCGTTCGCCCATATTGGGGCACCGTATAACATAATTGATGTAGTTACACTGGCTAGGAGTAACCTTCGGCTCTGTGTTGGCCCACGTACATTTGGCATTAGTCGCGATAGTGCAGCACCGACTTTTGCTGCCTTATTGCTCGCTCTCTCAAGATGCTGCTTAAACGATAGTCAGGCGTCTATGGTGATTCCCAGGTACTTAATGGTCGGATTTATTTTGTGTCCGTCCACTGACAGCATTATTGTCTCTATTTCCTTTCTACTGGATATAAGAATAGCCTTTGTTTTATGGCTAGCAAGCTCAAGTCCATTCTGCTTTAGCCAATCGTAGATTATACTTGCTGCCTCGTTAGCGATTTCCGTCACCTCTTCCTTTTGCTTTGTTACTACCACTAAATTAATGTCATCTGCAAACCCTACAACTGTTGCACCTTTGTGTAATTTTAGCCTAAGTATGCCATCTATTAAATAGATCGCAAAGGTAGTCAAGCACCGACGACGCTTAGCTACGCGCTCTGAAGCTTTGTCATCGTCCGTGCTTATGAAAGCAAAATAACCCGTAGAGTTACTGTCCGGTGACAGCTTTCTATAGCTTAGGACATTACACTGGATAGGTTTTCGTGCCGCTCTCTGTGTCATACAAAAGGGTTATGTCTTTCAGGTAGTCAGACATAATCCTTCTTATATATGCGGGTACCTCTTTTTTCCGTAGTGCCTCCTATCTTGTCCTAGCTGGCTGAGTTGAACGCATTTTCAACATCAAGTGTAATAATAGCACAGAACTTCTTGGATCCTCCTTTCCATCTTGTTCCTTCTGTTGCAGTTCGAGCAATGTCAACTACTAAGCTTATGGCATCGAGAGTTTTTTCCAGAAGCCGTATTGATATTCCGCAAGTCTGCCTGGTTTTTCAATGACTTAGTCCATTTTAACGCCGATTATGTGCTCCAAGATCTTGCCCGGGGTATCCAGCATGCAGAGTGGTCTGTATGAGGGAGCTTCTCCAGGTGGCTTATCTCCTTTTGGTAGTACGGGGGCGTACTACCAAAGATATCGGGGCGTGCCTGTATAGCTTGTTTCAAAGCAATATTGGGTATGCCATCCAGGCCTGGAGCCTTGTTGTTCCCAATTCTTTTGCATGCAGCCAGTAATTCCTCTGTGGTGATTGCTGAAATAGTTTTGTCATTTGCCTCCGCTTCAGGAATAGCTGTTACTTCTAGTTGAAGGGGAAACAGTGTGGTCACAATACGATCCAGCAATTCCGCGCTTTTAGGAGGGGGGATATAACCTCCCTTTATCTTCTCCATTACCACTCAGTACGGTCGCCCCCAGGGGTCTAGCTCAACCTCGTCCTGTAACTCTTTCAGGCAACGTCGTTTATTCTTTCGGATTTTCCGCTTGAGTATTCGTTTAGCATTCTTCATTTCTTTATTTAGGGCGTCTACTATTTCTTTACCACGACCAGTCTTGTAGTATTTCTTCCTAGCCCGCTGTTCCCGTCTTTTACTTCGATGACACTCTTTGCGGGCCGCGTCGATTTCTTTATCCCACCAGTATACTGGCGGTCGTCTATTGTTGGGAGTTCTCCTTGGCATCGTTGCGTCGCAGGCTCGGGTAATATTTCCCATTACCTGCTCGACCTTATCATATGCAGATCCAGACAGCTGTATTTTTTCTAGAGCCAGCAGGAATGTCTCCTTATCATAATCCTTCGTTTTCCAGCCGACTCTTTTTGTCGTTGCCCTCCCGTTGGATCTCTGTTAATATTCTTAATTTCATCATTATCGCTTGGTGGTCACTGTTTGTGTAACGATCGCTCACCATCCACGATCTAACTGAGCCAATCAGGCAGCTGCTGACACACGTGAGATCTATGATGAACCCTGCGTCTCCTCTTTGAAATGTGTAAGAACCTCCCTGGTTAACTAAGACCAAGTCAAGGAGGACGAATGCTTCTAATAGCGCTTGTCCTCTTTCGTTCGTCTTTTAGCTGTCCCACTCTTCTGCCCAGGCGTTGAAATCGCCTGCTATCAGTACCGGTTTTTTTCCTACAGCATCCTGTACAATTTGGTCCAACAGTTGTCGGAATTGTTCTATTGACGTGTTGGGTGAAGCATAGCAGCTGTAAATGTGTACGCCTGCGACCTTAGCGTGTACGAATTCTTCATTGCGTCTCGTCATTTTTTCCTGGAAAGTGGCGTCCCCGCATGACCATATCGCCGCTTTACCAGTACTGTCCATATCCCACGATGGTTTGTCCAGGTCTCTGTATTGTTCACAGACGATGGCTATGTTGATTTCTATCTCGCGGACATCTCAGTAGGTCCTGTGCAGTCGCGCAGTGATTCATATTTAACTGCACTATTTTCATTTTATTTGTCTGTTAGTGGCTTCTACTGCCGCTCGGTAAACTGGGCATGCATAGCTACCAGCTCTTCCCCCCTGTGCCTCCTTTGCAGAGTACACAGTTGGGTTGGTTCTTACACTCCTTTGCTTTGTGCTCCTCTTTTCCACATTTAAAGCAAAGCTTACTTCTGTCTTCAGTTACTATGCACTTTCTACCGATATGGCAGAAACCTAGACATTTATAACACCTAAGCGGCTCGTTTCCGTGGTTAGCCACCCGGATCCTACAGTTGACCCATCCTATTCTGATCTTCTGTAGCTTAGTGATCTTAGCCGCTATCTAAACTGGTACCCGTATCACTACAATCTGCGTGTCACCATACGTCTTTCGCAGAGATCTTTCGAGGAAGCACATGATTCACCATCTGGAGGACATTTCGGACTAAACAAAACTAGATAAAATTAGAAAAAGATTTTATTGGGCTACTTGCAAGAGAGATGTAGAAAATTGGTGTAAATCCTGTGAAGTTTGTATTGCAAATAAAGGTCCTCCAGATAAAGGCCATGGTGAGATGAAGATTTACAATTCAGGAGTTCCATTCGAACGACTTCAAATGGATATATTAGGTCCCTTTCCACTTTCTTCTTTGGGCAATAAATACCTCTTAGTTGTGACAGACTGTTTCTTAAAGTGGGTTGAAGCTTTTCCTCTCTCTAATATGAGAACAAAAACCATTGCTGAGATTTTTGTTGATCAGATTGTCTGTAGGTATGGAGTACCTTTAGAAATAAATACTGATCAAGGGACAAATTTCGATTCGAAGTTGATTAAAAATTTGTCTGAGTTAGGAATTAAAAAGACAAGAACATCACCATTACACCCACAATCAAACGGACAAGTAGAAAGACAACATCAAACATTACTTCACTATCTCACAAAATATATACACGACAATCAGAAAGACTGGGATAGCTGGGTTTCACTATTTCTGTTAGCTTACAGATCCTCCAAACATGCAACGACAGGAGCTACTCCAGCTGAGATGTACACCGGTTTTGATCTGAGACTTCCTTTGGACTTGATTCGAGGATGTCTACCAGAGGAGGTCGAGATTGAAGGAGACGGAGACTACGTACACAGAATTCGGAGGAAACTCAGCGAAATCCATAAAATAGCACGAGACCGGATTAACTTACAATCGGAAAAGACGAAGTCTTGGTACGATAAACGATCTCTCAACGTTAAATATTCCCAAGGACAAAAAGTTTGGTTCTTCAACCCACGAAGAACTAAAGGAAAAGCACCAAAACTACAGTCGAATTGAGAAGGACCTTGGGAGGTTGTGAGAAAAATCAATGACGTCGTCTATTGTATTCGTCGTTCACCAAGACATAAATCCAAGATAGTCAACATCAATCGTCTTGGGACTTACACTGAGAGAGATACCCATCAATGAAGACTGCTCTACTCACGGTTCTTTTGAGCTATGGTTTTTCACGTGGGCGTGAAGGTAAATACCGGAGCAGGGACTTGAGGTGAGGTTCCACGGCATGTCAACGTCCCCCCTCTTGTCTGAAGACCGATTTCGACCGACCCTATGATGAGAAAATAAGAAGGATGATTGAAGTAGATTTTTCAAGAGACGAGTCCGTCTTAGTCCTGTTAAGTGATGATTGGAATGACGTCTGTAAGCATTGCTCGGTAACTTGATGCCTAGGATGGGTCAAGGTAGAGGATGTTGATGTCAGTTCCTGTAAGTCATCATTGGATTGTAAGAGGATCAACCCGCTTGAAGGATGGATGGTTATGATTGTTGGGACGACAATCTGAAAAGGAGAGGGCAATGTTGTGACCGAGCCTGAACGTTGCGCGATTCGAACACCAAGAATCGCGCATAGCGACCTTAGCAACGAGATCAACGACGTCGCGGATGTTGTTGTTTATGTTCAGTCTGATCATGACAGCTGTTGAGTTGAGTCGTGTACGATTAGAATAAAGAGAGTTTGAGTTGCGCTTTTATAAATAACGTGTTGTTATTTACATTAACCTGTACCCGGTCATAACATTTTGAGCTATCTGAGCTGGTACCCGTATCACTACAATCTGCGTGTCACCATACGTCTTTCGCAGAGATCTTATCGTAGAGACTTCTATGATGTTCTTCTCGCCAATTTCCTTCTGTAGTGCTTCTAGTACCTTCCTTTTGAGTATTGTCACCAAGCCGATTTTCTTCGTATATATTCTTTCTTTCTGTTGTTAGCAAGTTAATAGGCGGCATTCCTAAAATAACGTATACTGCATCTAGTGATACTATTCGATAGACAGAAGCGACCCGCAATGCGCTTCTGCTATAAATTGTTGACAGCTTTCGTGCGTAGGACTTTACCAACATGGCACCCTCCCAAATTGGGGCACCGTATAACATAATTGATGCAGTTACACTAGCTAGGAGTAACCTTTAACTCCGCGTTGGTCCACCTACATTCGGCATGAGCCGCTATAGTGCAGCACCGACTTTTGCTGCCTTATTGCTCACCCTCTCAAGATACTGCATGAACGTTAGTCTGGCATTCATGGTGATTTCTAGGTACTTAATGGATGGCTGGGAGTCTATTTCGTGTCTGTCCACTGTCAGTGTTATTGTCTCAATTTTCATTCCAGTAGATATAAGGATCGCTTCTGTTTTATGGCTAGCAAGCTCAAGTCCTGTCTTCATTAGCCAATGGTGGATTATACCTACTGCCGCGTTAGCAATTTCCGTCACCTCTTCCTTTTGCTTTGCCATTACAACTACTGCAATATCATCTGCAAATCCTACAATCGTTGCCCCTTTAGGTAGCTCTAGCCTGAGTATTCCATCGTACATAATGTTCTACAATGATAGCCAAGCACTGACCCTTGTGGAACCCTTCTGGTTACCCTATAGGTTTTCGTGCCGTTCTCTGTGTTATACAATAAGTCCCTATCTTTCAGATAGTTAGACGTAATCCTTCTTATATATGCAGGTAACTTTTTTCCGTAGTGCTTCGTGTATCTTGTCTCAGCTGGCTGAGTTAAACGCATTTTTAACTTCCAGTGTAACAATAGCACAGTAGTTCTTGGCTCTCATCTCCTTTCCATCTCTTTTCTTCTATTGCAGTTCTAGCGTTGTTGACTACTAAGCTTACGGCGTCAAAAGTGGTGTGTTTTTTCCTACAGCATTGGTATTCCACTAGTCCACCTGATTCTTCAATGACTTAGTCCATTTTAACGCCAATTATGCACTCTAAAATCTTGCCTGAGGTGTCCAGCATGCAAAGCAGTCTGTATGAGGCTGCTTTTCCAGGTGGTTTATCAAATTTTGGTAGTAATACTAGGCGTTGCTTTTTATAGTTCATAGAAAACGTCCCTTTTTTAAGACATGAATTGTACTGGTCCACAAAGACATCAGGACGTGCCTGGATAACTTGTTTTGATGAAATATCAGTTATGTAGTGCAAATTTGAAGCCTTGTTGTTTCCGACCCTTTTGGATGCAGCCGTTAGTTCCTCTGTGGTGATTGTAGGAATGATTTTGTCATTTGCCTTCGCTTTAGGGATAGCTGTTACTTACGGTTGAAGGGGAAGGGGGAGGGTTTTTAGGATGGGAAATATAACCTCCCTTAATCTTTTACATTACTATTTGGTATGGTTGCCCCTAGGGATCCAGCTCAAACTCGTTCTGTAAGTCTTTAAGGCATTGTTGTATATTTTCGCAGATTTTATTCTCAAGTATTCGTTTAGCATCCTTTATTTCTTTGTTTTGGGCGTCTACTTCTTGACCTCTACTAGTCTTGTAGAATTTCTTCCTGACCCGCTGTTTTTGTCTGCTGGTTCTATAACTTTCGCTGCGGATACTGTCAATTTCTTTTTTTCACCAGTATACTGACGGTCGTCTATTATCGGGAGCCCTCCTCGGCATCATTGCATTGCAGATCTGCACAGCTGTATTTCTTCTAGAGCCAGCAGAAATGTCTCCTTGTTATAATCCTTTGTTTTCTAACCGACTCTTTGTATCGTTGCCCTCCCGTTGGATCTCTGTTTTGATATTCTTATCGCCATCATTATCGCTTAGTAATCACTATTTTTGTAATGATCACTCACTGTCCACGATCTAACTAAGGTAATCAGGGAGCTGCTAACAAACGAGAGATCTATGATCGTCTCCTCTTTGAAATGTAAAAAAGCATCCCTGGTTAACTGAGACCAAGTCTAGAAGGGCGAATGCTTTCAATAGCGCTCGTCCACTTTCGTTCGTCCTTTGGCTGCCTCACTCTATTGCCCAAGCGTTTAAATTGCCTGCTATCAGTACCGATTTTCTTTCTACAGCATTCTGTACTAGCCGGTCTAACAGTTGTCTGAATTGTTCTATTGGCGCGTTATGAAAAGCATAGCAGCTGTAAATGTGTATTAATTTTTTTCTGGAATTACGTCTTGTTATTTCTTTCTGGAATGCAGCGTCTCTGCATGCCCATATCGCCGCTTTACCAGAACTGCCCATATCTCACGATGGTTTGTCCAGGTTTCTGTATTGTTTACAGACAATAGCTATGTCAATCTCTGTATTACGGACATACTGACTCTGACTTTATAGTCAACTGCACTATTTTAATTTTCTTTATCTGTTAATGGCTTCTACTGCAGCTCGGTAAACTGGACATACGTAGCTACCAGCTGCGTGATCACTCTTCCCACCTGTGCCTTCTTTGAAGAGTACGCAGTTGGGTTGGTTCTCACACTTCTTCGCTTTGTGCCCATCCTTTTCACATTTAAAACAAAGCCTATTTCTATCTTCATTTACTGTGCAGTTTCTACCGATAAAGCCAAAACCTAGGAATTTATAACACCTAAGCGGCTCGTTTTTGCGGTTAGCCACCCGGATCCTACAGTTGACCCATCCTATTCTGATCTTTTGTACCTGTATCACTGCAATCTGTGTGTCACTGTATATCTTTCGCAGAAATTTTATCATAGTGTTTTTCATAATGTTCTCTTTCCCAATGTTCTTCTATAGTGCTTCTAGTACCTCCTCTTTTAAAGTAAGCATGTCCAGATCTCTTCATTTAATGGTATCTTCTTAATGTAGTGTTAGTTTTTCTTTAATTTAGTGCTTTTATCGTGGCGCTTTTTACTAATACTGCTTCAACCGCTCCTTGAAAGTCACAGGTTTTGCCTTCTGTTCTGCGTATTTTATTTACACTATCTCCCAGCTTGCTAACAAGTAAAGGATTGTAAGTAAAGGATCTGTTACGTCGAGAGTTTGTCTTTTTGAGACGACTCCTTTCGTTTTATTCCTTGCTGTTCTATATTAAAATAACTGCAAGAAATGGTCGCTTTTTTCTACCCTTGCGTTTCCGCAAATAGATAGGGATGAGCTCTAATTCGTTTAGGTTAAATCGGAAATTTTATTTAAAATTTTTTTTATTCAAAGAATGAATAGAAATGTCTAAATGTTTACAGACAAATTATTAAAAGTTTTTTTTAGACTCTATAAAAGGGAGTATTCATTTGAATTTTTGTGATTTTTACTTAACTTAGGAGCAACTTCAAAACAGAAACGAGTCCTAAACAATTGCTTGCCAAGCAAGTTTATGTTTTATGTTAAGTGTTTAATAAGTTCGCGATTTTTGTATTTACATTCAATACTGTGATTAACAAGATACAAATATCTTGATTGCCAGTATGAGTGTAAATACTTAGAATTTTTTTGAAACGGAACACTAGAAAAAATTTTTAATTCTTAATAGCCAACCGACACTTGGCTCCTACCTTTAGCGGATGAGGAAAAGTGGTTCTAAACTGCTCATTTGCAGTTACAAAATAAAATCATAAAAGAAATATTAAAAATATTTCTACCTACTTTTCCTCTTATTAATTGGCTGTTGGAAACCGCTGACTGTCGACTTTGCTGGAGTTGCCCGAAAATCGAGTGCTTATATATATATATATATACATTTCGCGGACTGAGTGCGTACAATGATAAATGAGTTGAAAGATTGTAGAAGCGAACTGAGCGTGTATAAAATTTGTAAATGTTAAAGTGCGGACTGAACGCGTATAATAAGTGATATGTTTAGGAACTTCTGAGCTAACTGAGAGCCGGGATCGGAGTCGTAATCGTGGGCAAGCATGTGTGAAGAAAAAACTTGATGATGCGGGCTAAGTGCGTATAGTTTTGTTGACCGGCTGAGAGCCAGGACCGCAGTGATTTCGGAGTGCGTACTTAGGAAACTCGTCATGTTAGGCCCATCCCTCTAATTGCCTCCAAGAAAGGTTTTCAAGCGATTTTTAAATAGGAGAGAGAGATTTTATTCCTACGCATGGGCCCAAGAACCTCCTACTCTAGCGGAATTTCCGGGGGAGAAGGTAAGATTACTCTCGATCCCCTAACGCAGATAGCGACGCTTGCACTATTATTTTAAGATTTCTATATTTATAAAGAATCGCCAATAAAGTACCATACTTGCCCATTCGCAACTGCTATAAGTAATAATAATAAATTGTTGAGCATCTCAGTCTGATTCAGTAGTATATAAAACTATAAGTATGGTCTCCACCCTGATAGAAAATAACCCAACAGTTGATTATGGTTGGCCAACAAACCTGCTAAAAACGTCCCTTTGGCCAATAGTTTACCGTTGAAAAGCATTTCTACCAGGGCATCTTCATAAATCCGTACATTTGTATAAGAATTCTATTCTAATTTCTCCTTCAAAATTCATGAAATCATTGAAGGAATTGCCAAGTGTTTACAGCTTGTAAAGTTTCAGTATATGCTTATAAATATACGTCAATGAATGTAGTGAAATCAATTTTATATACGTCAAGCATCAAGCATTAAAGTTCAGCAGGTCAGATAAGATCAGCTGACTAGTGGTTATAAAAAAAAGGTTACAATTTTCAATTTCGAATCACGATCCCTCGATGGTGCGAAGAACTCTAAATGCCTGCGATCTGCCCGCGTTGCAATGTTGAAACTGACCAAGACACCTTCTTCTCGCGATTACACACAATCACATTATTTTGCACGCTGTACGAATCACTCGCTAAAGTCAGTCTCAAAGACGAGAGCTGACGCGTTTACATCTATAGTTGGAAGCTATCTGTCCGTTTGACAGACCGTGATTCATACGCGAGACCCCGAATCTTGCCTCGCACTTGCGCAACCTCGCGTTTCAATAATGCGCGAATCCATCCGATTTAGCACCTTGTTATAAGGCATACAATCGCATTTTTTGACAATTTAAGATGTTTCCGTCTTCTTAATTCAAGCGCAGACTTGACTTTTATAATATTCATATCTCTCCGTGTTCAAATGTGCAGTTCCGCTACCGAATTCTGAGAAGATCTAAACGGCGATTCCGGATGACAACTCTGACTGTTGGACAGTGTAAATATTTTCTGGAGAAATAGTACCCAATAGCTTGGAAGCTAGTGTAATAAGCAAGCTCACATGCCCGGTGCTTCCTCGAGATCCACAATTACCACCTCTAGTCGAAATTTCTTGTATTATTAAGTCCAATAAATCGTACTTCGCAACTGCCACTAGCTTCATATCTTTATATCTATAAATGAAAAAAAAATGTTTTCTTTGTTCTCTTCAGATATACCAAAACTGAATATTAGGTTCGTGCATTAGCTTTACCTAGAATTAGCGGTCTAGCGCACTAGAGTAAGATCACTTTTTTCCTTTCTTCTTAGACTCTTTTTTTTTAAATCAGTCATTGCTACATTTTAGCATTGACGTTCGCAAAACCCTAATATCAGTTGTTACAAACAGAGAGGAGACAGAGTCGAAAGCGAAAAAGTAGACGACGGGACTCGAACTCGCGCACCCCAGAGCCAGAGGCCTGTGCTCTAACCACTGAGCTAACGTCTACGATTCATTCGGACGCTATGCATCGCAGTACGGCTCGGCGGACTCTTATCGCTGACTCGTCTTCGCTGCTCGCGTTGCGGACGTGTGCGTCTGTGACACAGTTAACTTTATATTCGTCAGAAAGAGCCTTTTTAAAACTCATGCTGAAAAAAGTACTTTTCTAAGTACTTGAAAATTATGAAAATATTCAATTTTTTATTTGCTTATCATTAACGCATTTAAATAAGTATTCTTATGCATTTTAATTAATATTATTCTAATTATAAAAATTAAAATATTTACAGATAGAACAAGTAGCACAGTTGGCAACATTCAGTGAAGCATTATTAGATTATCATCAGCAATGTACGGAAATTCTGAAGATTTTATGTGAAAAATTAATAGAAAAGTACGTATGGATCACAATGATTTAATGTAAATCTTAGTAGTAGTAATTCCTTATACTCACCCACACCCACATCCACACACCCACACACACACATGTGTGACATTTAAATTTTATTTAAAAATCACCTTTTTTATCATAGAAATTGAACGAAACAGTCAATCTGGAAAATCATGCTGGAAAAAGTAGGCAATTTCATACTCTTTTAGATACACTATTGTTGAATATATTGTATAGATCATCTTATCAAAAAAAGCAAAAATATTTCTTCAAAAATCAAAAAATGGCTATAATATGACCATAAAATGGTCAGAATCATAAAAAAAAGTTTCTTAGATTCAGAATCAGAAAACATATATGCATGCCAAATTTTCTTACAATCGATTGCATGGTTCTAGAATTATGACAGTATACGCACATACACACAGACACACCCACCTACACACACAGCCATCCGCACGGACAGTTTCTAAAAACGCATGATTCGTACTCCAAATACCTCCAAAAGCGTTTCCTCGAAGTTTCAGCGAAACTGAAAATTTTACTATTAGAAAGCTTAGCTTAGCTCTTACATTAGAAGGAAGACATTTCTGCTAATTGGTACTGTGGTAGATTAACATATATAGAAAGTCCAAAATACGCGCATCGAAAGTTCTTAGATTCTAATAAAATGTTTACTTGTCCATTTTTTTAGGTTGTTAAACAATAACCAATTCTCTTCGTTTATTTTACACGATGAAAACTGGGTAAAATTGGTCCGTAATTTAGGTTACACATTAAGTATACAAACAAATGTACCAAAAAAAATGTTAACTACAGCAGACAATGCCATAAGTATATGAAGTGCGTTAGAATTCCAGAAAGACCAAAATTATAAGTCCAGAAAAATTCTCTGAAAAATTCGGAAAGTGCAAAATTTTATCTTTACATAAAAATATTGCAAAATCACATCCTGAATTCCGAAACATGGTCTAACATACAAAGCTCTAAGAATACAACTAATATACAAAAATAAATGTTCACTTCAAGTAGACGATGTCCAGGTATCAAAATCACATCCTGAATAGCGAAACATGGTCTACCATACAATGCTCTAAGGCTACAAGTATTGTGCGTAAATTCCGGGCGCTTCTTTATGACATTTTAAAGGAGATATTTTTGGTAATGTTATAGCTCTCGTTTCAGTAATAAAATTTCAAAAAAGAGGTCTTCTACATGTGCATATGTTATTTACATTAGACTTCGAAGATAAGGTAACAAATTCAGATAAAATCGACTAACATATTAGTGTACACTGAAAAAAAACACAGCCATTTTAACTAAACTCGCACCAGTAATCCGTCATTGTACGAAGACTCGTTAAAATTACCGTTGAGTTCAGCAGTTTCAAAGAATGAGTTCGGTCGTTTTCGTTTCATTCGTTCGTTTTCGTTTTTGCTGGTGTCCCGCGAAAGCGGCCAATTTTACGAGTCGCGACTCGTCAAAACTACCAGTGGCACACCGTTGTTCTTACTGAACAGTCGTTACGGTGGCATAACGGTTAAAACTACCGGACTTTACAGCAGAAACAACTGTGTTTTTTTTTTCAGTGTAGAAATTCCTGATGATGATGTCGAACTAAGGAATTTAGTAATGATACACATGTTACATGAACCAAATAAAGACGACTCTTTATTTTGTAATACAGAAACAAAACTTGCTTTTAAAAATTTCCAAAACATTTTTGTGACGCAATTTTATTGAAATCTACATCTTCTATCTACATTATATTAATTTGCTTAAATTTCTATCCAAAACGTCATTTCAAGTTCAATTTATTCAAATTCCTTCAATTCTAATTAAAATTTTTAAACTGTCACATAAGTCACATCTAAGAATATTCCTACCGTTTTATTTTTTTTAGTGCACCAATATTTTAATGTAAAGATGAAATATATCACGCGCTCATTCGTCGCGAGAAATTAGGTAGACCAACAGACGACGCGTAGACCAAAGGAGTCGACAGACTTTCGCTACCAGCGCGCGAGAAAGGAGCTCATTTCCAGAACCGCAAGAAGCCCGCTAGTGGGACGGATCCGATCCGTGTCCGTGAGGGATCTGCAAGGGAAGCGCCGGAAAGGACCTGGAGGGACGCCTCCACCGTTCGAGGGGAAACGCTTCCCGACGCCCGGTATTGCATCGCCACGGTGAGAGGTGCGAGTCGAGACCAACTCCTTGCACCAGCGTAAGTCTCGCGTGTGTTCGCCGCGGAAAAGCCCGCGCAGATCGTCGCTGACCGTTGCTCGTTGCCACCGAGCTTCGGTCCGGTACGCGCCAATTATCGCGTCTATCGCGCCCGTATGATACGTCGTCGCTTCGGGCGACGCGCCTTCTGTATTCATGATTCAAGTTTTGCTTACAATATAGTTTATCATTCTGTTGTTTACATTTCTGTATCCTTATTCTAAAATTTTGCACTCCGAATTTTTCAGAGAATTTTTCTGGACTTATAATTTTGCTCTTTCTGGAATTCTAACGCAGATCATATACTTATGGCATTGTCTGCTGTAGTTAAAATTTTTTTGGTACATTTGTTGTATACTTAATGTGTAACCTAAATTACGGACCAATTTTACCCAGTTTTCATCGTGTAAAGTACACGAAGAGAATTGGTTATTGTTTAACAACCTAAAAAAATGGACAAGTAAACATTTTATTAGAATCTAAGAACTTTCGATGCGTGTATTTTGGACTTTCTATATATGTTAATCTACCACAGTACAAATTAGCAGAAATGTCTTCCTACTAAGAGCTATGCTAAGCTTTC
This sequence comes from Nasonia oneida, assembly GCA_037356405.1. Taxonomy (NCBI): domain Eukaryota; kingdom Metazoa; phylum Arthropoda; class Insecta; order Hymenoptera; family Pteromalidae; genus Nasonia; species Nasonia oneida. Next base: position 37,033 of record JAZHPH010000241.1, on the reverse strand, counting down.
AAATAGTAAAATTTTTAGTTTCGCTTTTGGAGGTATTTGGAGTACGAATCATGCGTTTTTAGAAACTGTCCGTGCGGATGGCTGTGTGTGTGTACGTATACTGTCATAATTCTAGAACCACGCAATCGATCGTAATAAAATTTGGCATGCATATATGTTTTCTGATTCTGAATCTAAGAAACATTTTTGTTTTATGATTCTGACCATTTTATGGCCATATTATAGCCATTTTTTGATTTTTGAAGAAATATTTTTGCTTTTTTTGATAGTCTTTTGATTAGATTGATGATCTATACAATATATTCTACAATAGTGTATCTAAAAGAGCATGAAATTGCCTACTTTTTTCAGCATGATTTTCCAGATTGACTGTTTCGTTGAATTTCTATGATAAAAAAGGTGATTTTTAAATAAAATTTAATATCTCCAAAACTAAATCGTCAAACGTTTTGAAAAAAATGTATGACAAAAAACACGAGAATATCTATTTGCTGTAAAAATTTTCAACCATTTTGATGACTAGTTTTCAAGCTAAAAAGCGAAAACTAAAAAATGGGTTTTCCAAGTGGTATGATTACGGGAATAAAAAGGCTTTAATTAAGTTAAAATTTTGGGAAAATATCGATCTTTTGATTACCTTGGCTAGTTTCTTTTTGCAGTTTATATAACCGTTTAGTTTAAAAGATATCAGGATTCAAACTGTTTGTCTCTCACCCTGTTTACCCTGTATAACTGAAAATTACTTTTTTTGTTAAACCTTCTAACTCGCTAACTCAAGTTCAGAATGTTTTAAGACAATTCATGATTTTATGAGGTTATGAAAACCCTATGGTATTTAAAATATTAAGGTATAATTTTTTTCATGAAAATTATATGATTTGATATTGTGACGGATGCTCCTTATGTAAAATAATTAAGATTGAAAGTATTTTAAAAATCATTAATATACTGTATATTTGAACAATATTTTATCTATTTGAACTATAAATTTTATTGGAGGAAGCTACGTGCCAAAGAATTGGTAGTGGTTTTTTTATCTGGGTCTGTATGCTAATCTACATCTACACTATATTAAAACAATAAAATGATCAATTTTGTAAAAATTCACCAGAACTTGTGAATCATTCGTAACTTAGCAGCGTCTCTATGTATGCTCTGTAGGCATAAGCATTGGTAGGTGGTGACACGGGTTTCTGATTAAAAAATACATCCACTTGATTGAATAGTGAATGCATAAAATTGTTGACTGGTCCCACCTGGGCTGTTAAAAGTCTGTAAGCCGCTCGATCAGCCTCAGCCACATCTTCTTTGTTTGTACTACTCTTATTGTATTAGCCAGATCGAGATATTAATAGCTGTTTCCGGGTATCACAAATTCTATCAGTAAATCATCGGTCAAAGACGATGTAGGCTTATATTGAACCTAATGCGAACCTTCGATTGTTTTTTAGGTCGGTTAAATGTCAAACAATAGCAGCTACGACTTTAAACATTCGTACAAATAGGTATGTAAGAATGTCATCTTTAATTGTCAAAAATATCTCTCGTCGTTCTGCTTCTTATTCTCCTTCTGGACGAAGGTTTTTTATTAATCATATTCGTAATTAGCGGTATTCATCGATACAGGTCGTAGTTGAATACGTGATTGAATATCACCTGTCACATATGACTCACAGATGTCGCTGTAGATCATGAACATAGATGGTAGTCCCTTGGAAAGTCCAGCAGGTCTATCCGACTCTATAATGTATTGATTTCCAATAAAACAAATTCCTCTCCTTTTCAAATCCAAGATTTTTTTTACTTTTTTCGATTAATAGAGCTCGTGACTGAACTGTAAGCAGCTACTCTTTGCGAAGACTCGGTTGATCATTACATAACCACCACGTTCAACTGTCACCCACAAATGACCACGGATGCATTCTAGATTATTTATTTCCTCAACTAGAGTGAGAATATTTGTATAATTTTCTGGACGAATCAATGATTCAGTGATCGTAAAATTTTCCTCTCTCGTCTCATTTGTCTCAAGTCTTGTGGATAGTATTCGTTTTAGGTAAATTTTTCTCTTCTCATTTTCAGGTGGCACGTGTTGGAATGTTAGAGGTATTTGAACTTCAATGAGCGCGACCAACCATGAATCTTGTAATCTGATCTGTTGTGGCAACTGTGTAACATAATGCGTTATAGTGTTTTTCGAGCAATAATTCATGCTGCTGTTGCTAGTCAAAATAATGTAAAATTGATCTTTTATATTTGTGAAAGTTGGCTAGCCTTGACCCAGGAATAGAACTTTTCTGGATAAACTTTCCAGCTGACGAAATACTCCTTCGAACGACCCTTATCTCTGCAACGCAAAATACTTTCTATCTCAAAAGATGCACCTTCCAAATCTTTTCGAACTCTGCTCAATTCCTCAGCGTAAAAACAACCGTCTATGTCTTCACCCGACAGATCTTGCAAATGATAGACAGGTGGCTACCGTGTCAGAGAAATCCGTGTGACTTTAAATAGCTCCAGTGTCCAGTCTCTCTCGTAACCTTTGTCAAAGACAGATCTTGCCCGACTGCCGCAAACCAGCTCGCAGACTTTGAATTTGGGTCTCATTAACTTGTAATTCTCTCATTAACATTTTGTACACAGTCACATATGCCGGTGTCATCTTTGTCGCCGAGTGCTTACTACAGTTGTACGCCGCTATTATGTTCTGCAATACATCGATGTATCTCCGTGTATTTTTGTGGGTATAATATTGCCAAATTCGCTCCTTGACGGTTCGTATCAGTCTCTCTGCAATGCCTTTGTATCTGGGCTGCGTGCCACTCTGTGAATAATGTCGTTGTCGCACGAAGCTTGCTGTGTCTCACGACCAATGGATTCTTTGCCCTTATCTGTCTGGAGGCATATTGCTGACTCTCGCTGCTTCTTGGCAACATATGTGAGAAAACCTCAGCGACGTTTCTCGAAGTTTTTTCCTTGATCGGTTCGAGCCAACTAAGTTTACTGACGACGTCGATCACCGTCAGAATGTAACTGTAGCCGTCATTGTAAGTTTTTAGAGATCTCAAATCCATCAGATCAGCCTCCCATACATCATCTAAATTTTGCACATTGTAATTACGTCGTGCAAATCTTCGTCTAACGAGTCGATGTAGATTATACGCATCTTGACTCACGAGCCACTCCACAACACTTTTACGGTGAAATTTTTCTTCTTCCCCTTTTTTTCACTGTTTTTTGTCCACGTGTAGCTGGAACTAGTTTTTCAACACAGACGTACGCTGCTGGGTGTAGAGGTGCGTAATAAATGTTCTCAAATTTTTCTTTTTCCCCCCTCATCTCACCTTCTTTTCCTTTTTTCAATTTTTTTATTATGCTCTTTCCCTGTTTTCACCGATGCGTCATCTTTGCTAATAGATTTCTTCTTTATTTTCTTATCCTTCTTTTTTTCTGCTTCAGCGCACTTTTTATTCGCATAAAAATTTTTTCGAACTTGCTCACCATACTTCAGGCAGTCATTAATGCCAGTGTACGCTCGTCTCTGGCCGTTTCATCCGCAAGCATTTGCGAAAATGCGTATTTAGCTATCACGCGATTACACTTTCGTCGATTGCCTTGCTGATCCCTGTAGACTAAATCATGCTGACGACATGCCTCATCCAGCAGATTATACCGACTTCACCACGTTCAATACGTTCCGCTAGTTTTGAACCTGGGCCACAGAATCTGTATTCGGGCAAGTGCATTTCAAACGGTAGTAGATCAATCAACCCATCTAGTGCACTATTTTTTACACTTACTCGTTCTTGCGAGAGAGAGAGAGAGAGAGAGAGAGAGAGAGAGAGAGAGAGAGAGAGAGAGAGAGAGAGAGAGTAACTTCAGCGATTGCGCGGATAGAACGCAATGTAAAACTGTTGTTTGAATCGTTCGCTTAGCTTGACTGCACGAGCTGTCACTTGCTTGGCAGCTTATCATCAACTGAACTCGGCGCTAACAGCGCTGACAGCGCGCAAACAGAGACCAGCGGCGCTGCCAGTGATTGCAGCAAGTCGCGACTGCGCTTGCTCAACTCAATCACGAGAGATAGCGCCACGCGCTCTACGTCGACCTCGCGGAGTTCGCTTGACACCGTTGTCTCGGCGGAACTCATCTCCTCGTGTCTCTACGGAACAATAATAAAAAATAAAAAAGATTAGTACCTCAAAAGTTATTCAGAAAAGATGTGAATAGCTTTACCGCACACAGGTACATTAAGCACTTTAATATAATAGTAGAAGTAGATTGTTATAAACTATCATATTTAGGGGGGGCGGTAGCGCCCTGTTGGCAAGTATAAGTTTTTTATGCGCTGTGCTGTCGGGGAGCAGCGCGACCCTATTATACTTAGAATTTGCTTTTTAAACTAAATGCTTTTTATTGTTTCCAATGTTTTTTTATCTGATGTACAACAATACAAGAATGTGTTATGGGATTAAAGGTTACATAAGGTTATCTTCAGCAATCAGTGCAATATACTATACTACGCCACGAATGTCTCCAGAACATATAAATTATGTGCAACTCTAATAGTAAAAGAGTGAGAGAGGTGTCCGCTAAGCGTCGCTGCCTTTTACGAAACGAATCGCAGTTGCAGAGAGCCTAACGCACGGAGTAAGCATCTATCTACACAAAGATTCTGAGGAAAGAGGACTAGATTTTTCAAACTAGAAGTTGTCTAGTCTTTATCTAGTTTTTCTTGCATCGTTTACAAATGTGCATCAGTATTTGTTTGAGAGGACAGAGGCACACCTAGCAGCAGAGTACGTCTAGCCTTGTGTAAACATAAACAGCCTAAAATAGTGGTGTTTCGGAGCTGCGTGATGCGCACAAATTCTCGCTAATCTGTCTATTGTGCATGATTGTGCATGATTGTGCGTTTATCAAAGAACCTTCGTGCTACCGCTAGTGTACGTCTCGACAAAATTAATGTGTCTAATACTTAGGCACCAAACACCTGCCAAGACTCGACGCAAGTACTTGCGTGGATTATCACAAACACGACGTGTGAATCCAGGGTGTAAACAACAGCGTGCTCTATATCAGCGAACATCTTGTGACCCTTGTTTCATATCGGTGGACTGAAAACTGGGCACCAGCCAATCACTTCAGGACATGCAGGACTGCCATAACAGAGAACAGCGAGTTCGACACCGCGATCCACGGAAAATTTATGAGCTCGTCTTCAACTTCATGAGCTTTCACTGCCCAAAGTCGACGACGACCCCGTTTCCTGCAATGCCGACCTTCATATCTATAGTTGTTCGACTCGTACTTTAGCCCCCTCAGCGGCAACTATATGCTCTCTCCAAGACCTCATACCCTTGTTTCTTCGAAACGAGTTGACAATGAACGACAAGGTCTTTCTACTTTTTCTGTTACAGCGGTTTCGGTCAGCCCCACATATTAGTGCAGCAGGATCCGCCAGAATTGGCGAGCGCAGCAACGACGACTGCCGTAGCTGCTCCGACGACCAGCAAATGACACTTGGCGCTCAAGACTATAAAGCCAAAAGCGGCGCGTTAGACAACGAGAGTACGAGAACAAGTTTGCGACAGAACGTCTAATCAAGTTTGAGGACGAGGAGGAGGCGATAGACGTCAGCGAGGAGCCGACGCAGCTCCCATAGATCGACAGTGTCGGAAGTCCGACCAACCTCAAGCTTAGCATACCCGCGACACCCGGCCACAGATCCAAGCCTACCGCTACTGCCCGCCAACATTATTAAGACCCTTACGCCCCAGATGATCTAGGTTGCTCAATAGCAACAACAGCAGGTCCTCAAAAACAAGATACGCAAGATAATAAGGCTCTCGAGAAGTCGTAGTAATTTTAATTAAAGAACTTTGATTAAACGCATTAAACAGGTATGAAATCAGTTTTAAAAACACCTTTTACAAGGTAAAATGTTGGCGACTATAAGTTTGGTCTCCACCCTGGCAGAAAATAACCCAACAGTTGATTATGGTTGGCCAACGAACCTGCTAAAACCGTCACTTTCGCCAACAGTTTACCGTTCGTAAGCATTTCTACCAGGGCATGAATATACGCTAATGATTGTAGTGAAATCAATTTTATGTATGTCAAGCATCAAGCATCAAAGTTCTGACTAGTAGTTATTAAAAAAGGTTACAATTTTCAAAAATATTATTTTAATGCACACTTGCCGTCTCGTCGTCTTATAGTTTATCGATGAAACTGTTGTAATATAGTAAGTATTATAATCTTGATTATAAGTACCAAAACGGTACACGTCGCGCCATCTATTGGCAGATAACGATTTTGGGCAGTGAGACGAGATCAAGTCAGAGCGAGCGTATCGCGCATGCTTCGCAACTATACTCTAAGCGCCTATTACGTACTATACTATACTCCGTGTGTAGAGCCAGACTATGCTGTTCTGTACTCTACACTCTCTCTTGCTTGTAAGACT